>JAOWBL010016243.1:16971-36348 GCA_028564865.1 Zenarchopterus dispar | reverse complement strand
ATGGATGGATGGATGGATGGATGGATCTGCAATGTTGCAATGGTCTTTCTTGGTGGTTCAGACTTTGCTGAAATATGGTAACCCCATGCTCTGTCACCATGCAGTGGTTGGACTTTAATTTGGTTAAATTAACTCTGATACTAACCACCTCTGGCTACTTCTTCTCCAGAACTTTGTAGAATCCGAGCTGCATCTAGGGGATTTTCTTACTGAAAACAGAACTGGTTATCTCCTTTGCCGATTTTCTTTCTGCTCCATTTAAGTGAAACCTAACTTTAGCAGCTAATTTGCATCTTGGTTCTTACTTAGCTTAAAGAGACAAGGCAACTTCGGCAAATGGAGAGCGAAAAAATCCCTCAAAATTTGATTTTAATAATTTAACAGATTCTAGACTTCCTCACTAAGTGCTGGTGTAGATTCCCACATTGTCCAGGTCATGGTTTATTCTCAGAGGAGTCAGAAGAGTTCTGGATGGCGTCAGAAGGAAGTGCACTGCCTCAATTTAATCCTTAGAGAATCACCCTTACTATGTCTTTTATCAGTCGTAAATAACAATAATGATAATAATCATCATTATAATAGTGATGATAATGATAATTATAATAATACTAAGTGATAACAAACAATTACTAATAATAATGATGACAATAATAATAATAGTAGTAATAACAATAACAAAAACAAGTTTACAGTCTAAGTTCTTTACCTTTCAAAAAATGTTTAAACCAAAGACTTGACCATTTTCTAATGTTTCAGTATTTTGCCTAATGATGCTGAAACAGTTGTAAACAACAGGACACTTAAACAGAAAAGCATAATTTGAGGTCAAAGGTGAATTTATGGATAGAACCAGTGTTAGATTTCTGCTGCACACAACATAAAATGGAGCAGGGCGTCAGTTGCAATAGTCTTATATAACGTAGTTATAATAACTCTACAAACTACATCCTTCACTTGAGGGAGAAAATACAAGTTGGACCAGAGGTTAGGGATTTTTTTCTGTGACGTTATTGAGCAACTTATTTCTTGTCTATTGCACAATATTGATCAGAACATTATGAGACGTGAACTAAAAGTGTAACAGCTGAGAGAACTCTGTTGTGAAACTATTGATCAATGTTGAGAGCCTATGATCTGGACCGCTGGGGGAGTTGAGTGTGTTCTGGAATATTTGTTACCCCGCTGGTATGGACCTGAGAATAGCATCCAGTGACAGATGTCCATATGTTCACCACATTTCCGGTACTACCTCACAAGTCTCTCAACAGATTGTTAGAAAAATGTTGAAGGTTATAATTTCCAGAGGATTGAATTTTCTTGGTTTTGTTGTTCCTCTGTTGTTTAAGATTCTTAATAAAGTGGTGAGTACATCCACTGAGCACTTTCATTTGGTTTGGCAGGTGCACCTGTTAAAGTGACTGCTGAGTGTATATATACCTTACTTCTGACATACAGCATCACTTAAATGGAGCAAATGCACACGTAGCTGCTTATTATCTAGCGTTAACAGAAAGTAGCTCTCCTCCTCCTTCCTTCAATGAGCCTGCTGCTCATGTTATATGATTTTATTTATTTATTAGGAAATGGAGCTCTGTAGATTTGAACCAGTTGAACGTTTTGCCATTGGGAAGTGAGAGAAGCTTCTCTTCTGTAACACACCTCATTTTAATAGATTGATCACCATCAGCTTATCACCAGGATCTGCACCAGTTAATGATGCACTCATTTGAATTAGATGTGTCACAGCTGGGAAGCATCTAAAACATGCAGAAGACCCCTGCTGTACATTATGACATATCTGTGTAACAGTGGAGTAATCCAGGGACTGCAGTCCTTTTAATCCCTTGTATGGTCTATTGAGCTCGCAGGGAAAGAGTTAATTTTCTGTGCTGGGGATTGGCCCAGTTACTTTATCATAGCAGCAGTGCCCATTTACCCAATCCTTTTAACTGTCTGGAGCATGCCAAAGTCTTTGAATTTAAGTAGCATTAAATTGCTTCTAAAGTCAGTGTAATGATGTGGCAGCTATGCTGCAAACCGTTAAACCGTTCTTGTGCAAAATGGTCACTGTCTTTAACATTTGTTTGGTTTTTTATTAATTACATAACAGTGTTAGAGTTTTGTGAGCATATTTTTCTCCACACAGGAACCTGACAGACATGTTGTGCAACTGTTAACTAAACCTTTTTCTTTCAAAACTGCTGTGACATCACAATCCTTAACTTTGTTATACAGTACTTCCTAACTTGCAGGAGAAAAAATAAATGTTATGTGGATGAACTGATCTTAGTTGATAATTTATCTTCAAGTGAAGGCATCATAAATGCAAGCAGAGCTTTCAATTATTGTGTTGAGCTAACAGAGATTGTTAAGAAATAAAAGTACAGAAGACGTGTGAGGGAAAAAACAAACTTAAATGTTTTGGTTGGCTGCCATTTATTCAACCCTTCAACAGATCCAACACTTAGTTACTTTGACAAATAGAGACTTTTAGCATTAAGTAAGTTCTGAAACAACTAATTGAAAGACAACTAGAAAAGATGATATTTTAAGGTTATCTTATAAGGCTATCACATAATTTATCAATGATTGTGCACTATTACAAATGAATAAAGTTATCATCTCAGTTGTTTATTTATTTTTTTCAGGCTCTGAGACTTGGGATCTTTTGATATGTGATGTTTCTGACATTTAGCACTTAATGAAAGGCTAAATTAAATACCTGACATATGAATCTACAATGACAACAATTATTGGGAGAACTGTTCAGAAGAGTTGAGTTTTATCGTACCCCACTGTCCAAAACCTCTGATTTTGAATCTTGTTTCATTTGATAATAACAAAAGAAGACAAATGTTCTGAATGTCATAAATAGCAACACCTTTTGGGATTACGTACATTTTGCAGCAGCAGAACTTAGAACATTTGATCTTCTTCTATTCAGTTTATTTTGTTGACATTAAGTGTAAAGCAGGATTTCAGAAGCATTTTCATTCCTTCTGGAATTTGTGAGCTGGATGTGAACTGGACCTCAGATTATGCAGCTTTTTTTGATACTGATAGTAACAGGAAAACTGCAGATCGCACATGGGCAAAAAACAGCCCGAGTTCCACATGTGGCTCCAGAACCATCTCATTATGGGCCTCTACAAATGAAAACAACAACAATACCCTTTTCACCACAATAATCATTACCAATCATTATATTTGTAAATATTGAATTTACAAATGTAATGATTGGTAATGATTATTGTGGTGAAAACAGGTTGTACAAAACTGTCATTTTACTTGACTAAAACAGAGAACACTGTCCTTGTTTGGATTGGACTAAAAGGTATTTGACCCACATTTGATGTAATTATAAATAGCATTTGTCACAAGTCTCAGTTCAAATCTGTAATTCCGATTAGCTAGGAAAGTGATGCTTTTTCAACTCAGCTCATCAACATTTTCTGACCAAGCATGTTAACTGTGGTCCAAATGTATAATTGATGGGCCAACAAAAGAACTCAACTGTCTTCCAACTTAATTCACCTGATGAATATTTTTACTTGACAGTCAGGCGTCCATACATTAACAACAACAGTTATTTATGGTGCTCTGGTGTTTCTAGTCTTAAAACCAGCTGACAGACGCAAACATGACCTTGAATAACTCTCACTGTACTTGAACGCAGCTTAGCAGCTGCTCTCATACATAAATGACCCAAATATGTGGAAAGCAGGTTTCACAGTTGCTTCACAATATCATTACTAGAAGTTTAACAAAACAGCAATTTTAGTGAGTGTGCATCTCTGTCCGGCATCCCATTGGCCTGGAACACCATCATGCCACAGCTCAGTGCTGCTTCTCTGTGGTTTCCATTTCCACCGTGCATCACTCTAGCTGTCAGGGCTTAACTCATGTAAAGACAAAGAGAGGTCAAAACACGACATGCTGTCAGAGAAACGCTGAGGGTTTCAAACTAACGCTCAGCTTTGTCTGCAGAGTTCAAGGTTTCTCGCTCCAGCATCTGTGAAACATCAGAAGTTGAAATGGACCATCGGCTCTGGTCCCTGTGTAACATGTGCCACTAGCCATATATACCAGTGTATGACTGGTGTTATTAATGGATGTCTGTATGACCTCGTAATAATCTCTGAAACTACACATGGCTAAAGGCTGTCTTGGCATGTACCTGCAGTGTCCTTGATGTGATTCCAGCTGGATTTCATTCTCATCTCTGCTCTCAACAATCAAAGAGAAAGTAGACAAAAATGACCTGATGGGATTTTCTTTAGATTTCCCAAGAGTGGGTGGGAAAAGCTCTACATTTAGTACTGTTAATATAAGGGAACATATTTGATTAATAACTTTGCACTGAAGAGTTAAGTAGATGTCACAAAGCTGAAGTACTTCAGTCATCCATGTCTGGTAATGAACACAAACCTTCGATTTGGTTTGATTTGGTGATTTTGATTTTATCTAAAAGCCAGTTACACATTTATTCTGTTTGTGTCAACAGCTTTCTTTTTGGGACCGTTCTCGTTGTCTCCAAATTTACTGATCTGAACACTATTTCATGAATGGAGAACAAGTGAAATTGACTAATTTGTGCGGCACTAATGTACTGTATTAATAACACTCTACACCGAAATATATGAAATACAGCAGATGATTAAGAGGGGAAAAATAAAGCCAAAAATAAATTTATGGGCTAAAATGAAGTCCACAGTCAAGTGAGGAAATTACTTGTAGACTTAAAATGTCATCAAATAATCAGTAGTATAAGAAAGTAATGACATTTAACTTTTCTTAAGTTTACTTTCATAATTTTAAATTGAAAAAAAAAATTTGAGACTAAAAATTGTGTACCAGTATATTTCTTTAGCATTACATAGACTGAAAACATATGTGAATCATACGGTCCTTAGTTGTTATATTTATTATAGGTGTCCTATATGCATATATTAGAAAGTTGTCACGGTTTGAGGAAAAGACCCAACCACAGGGTAGCGTTTTCACAGTCTTTGTTGGAATGGTTGATAGTCCAGCAGGAAGGTAGAAGCAGACAGTAGATCCCAGTTAGACAGGCAGCATATCTCACTGTGAGCAGAGGAACAGGCAGACAGGATCTGGACACAGGGAGAGAAACAGGTAAGCAAATATTCCAACAGCAAGGAATCTTAAGCTAAAACTGACAGGGAATGTGGTTTTGATAAACTGGCGAGGAGTTGCTGAAGAGCTGTTCCTCTTATACCAGATCATTGATTACCATCAGGTGTGAGGGCTGCAGTGGCCACGTCCAGGTAGGAGGGATCACCAGAAACACAGAAGGGGAGGGGAGACCAGCAGAAGCAGCAGCAGAATACTCGCAGAATCATGACAAAAGTTTCATTTTTACATATTTAGACTTGGTTCACTGTGGTTTGAACAATATGAGCTTTGAAGTAGTTGTTACTGCATTATTTTCTTTAAATGAGTCATACATGTAAATGACCGTACTCGTTGCTTATTTGTTTGCAAAGTTATAAGTAAAGAAAAAAATCCTTTTGGATACCTGGCAGTTGTGTTTTCTTTTAACCAAAGCCAATTTAATGAAATATTGTGTTCAGCATTTCAACCTCCAGCTGAATTGCATTCAGAAGCACCTGTAATGTTTACCTGCACAGTTTCAGATTTCATTATGGAAGTAAAGTATGGTAGAGAATAATAGGTTAAACTAATAACATTTACATTAAAACTAAAGGTCTTGCACCTGAGGTAAATCATTTCTTTGGCCTTTACTGCAAAAAACTACAGCAAGTCATTTAGTCAATTATTAGAACAGAGACTGCAATCGTCTTCCCACCTTCAGAAGAATGTCTCCATCTCTGCTGTCTGAAGGTGGGAAGACCTACATCATATGATCAGATAACAGAGGGAAGATCTAGTATTTTTTAATCTCACAAAGCAAACTAACAGAGAAATCTTAGCTTTAAACTTGTGAAGACTTTTCACGCATGAAGAGAAGTTTACAAGTGTTGGGTAAATGCACGTGGACTTTGGCACTGGTGTTCTTTAAAGATCCTGGTATTCCTCACATTAATGTTGCTAACATGGCACAAAGATTGGTGCAAACTAGCATCGCGGGGTGTACGGACGTCTCTAGAAGTCCTCATCTCCAGCTGATCTGAGCACCTGAACATTTATGCTGTCTGTGGAGGGGTTTACACAGTCTGAATAAAGCTCCTACATTAAATTAGGTCTTAACTGTGATCTTTTTGGGCTTGTGTCAAGATTGTGATGTCATTTAAGTCACAGAATTTAATAAACAGATCTCGAGTGAAGAACACTGATGATTTTCGTCAAATCCTGGTTTCTGTTATTCTTGTCAATTGTACTTTGACATGAACCAGTCTCTTACAGTGATCCTTTATCAGTTCATCTGCTTCTGGCTCTCTGAAATGACCTCATACAACCAGAGTAGCAGAAGACAGAATTTTAACTGCGGTTATGACTCACTCTTGACGAAATTATTTTAGTATCTTCTGTGTTTCATGTTATTATGTGCAATAGTGGGAGTGTGACATCTGCAACCATTTGACTTCATATAAAGTATGACAAGAGATTCTTGAGTTAGCACTTTCCTTAGTGGCAGTTCTACAGGTGTCATATGTCAGAAGACAGATCCGTTTTTATCATTATTGATGACTGGTTATCTGTGTGATGAACTACTTGAACCATGTTTAATGTGGACTGGCTCCATGCTGCTGTTGTGGCACAATTTGAAATATTGACAGAAGTGGCAATTTTTTAAAATGTTAAACTGCATCAAATGTTTTCCAGTTTTTAAAAGAACCTATCAAAGTATGGACAACTATGGAAACAGAACTTAAGTTTGAGGCAAATTAACTATCGGCAGAGCACCACTTGCAATCTCAGAAAGGTCAGGTCAGACAAGCGTGTATCTTTTGCATAGACCTTTGGAGGAACCCACCCAGATTACTTGCTGGACGGGACTTTGCAGCCAATTTTGGATGTGACCTGGCAAGCTGAGAGAAGTTACTCGCTCATAAGTCGAGAGGGGGTTTTTGGGGTTCAAAATCAAGTTTTTTTTGCCTTGACCCGCTCATAAGTCGAGTGTGATTTTTTTTTTTTTTTTTTTTTGACGTAAAGAGATATCAACTTGCGTTAATTCAGTGAACTAAACCAGATTCAACGAAACTTACATTTTCTGCCATGGTGGTTGTGAAACTATGCAATTATGGGGCTAATTATCATCTGAGATGTCATTCTGTACTGTTGTCTGCTAATTGTATGTTTATACAGGAAGTAGCATGTGAAGCAGGTTTATATCTAATGCGTTGATGAATAAACACGGTTCCGATCATCTGCTGTCATAAGTGTGTCAATACTGTGTCTCGGTACGCCATCAATTTTTGTGTGTTATTGTTTGTCCAGTTTTGAATGTCTGTGAGTGCACAAATGTGTTTTTCTGGTTCTGTTAATAAACGTAACTAATGCTATTCCTTTAGTATTTTATGATTAACCATGGCAAGTTTACGTATTTTAAAAACCAGTGATCGAGACACAATATTCGGGTACAATTTATCACAAGTTCGCTGGGACTAATTGTAAAAGAATACCTTATATAATTATAGTGTCGGATAATTAGAGGGTAGATTGTCGGATAATTGCTTTAAAAACACAAAGGTAAGAAAACAAAAACATTTTTTTTGAGTTTATTGATTATCAAAGTTGTTTGTTGCTATTAACCACTAGAGAAGTTAAACTGTCGATGTATTAACGTACTTCGGCTGACTTAAAACACCGGAAAAAATGAATGTCTTAGACTGACCCGCTCATAAGTCAAATGCACTTTTTGGGACCGATTTTCTGGGAAAAAAAATCTCGACTTATGAGCGAGTGTATACGGTAACACAAGCTATGTGGAAAAGACCAAAACAAGGAGGAGAAGCTACTTGGTGGGTTGAGCACTTGTGAGGAAAATAGAGCTGACATGTTCGTGGCAATCTCGTTGATATAGATCAGCGAGATTGGTTTCTGGCTGTCCCACTTCCAGTCCATGTCCTTCCCTCGGCTGAGTGACTGTGGATCTTCATCTTCTTCTTGGGTCAATGCTCAAAAAGAAGATGAAGATCCCAGTTTAAACATGCATGGCTGAATTACTCAAATAGTATGACTTGCCTTTCCAAAATAGAGCAGTAACACAAAGGTCCGTAGTCATGTTTCCATTACTCCTAGATATGAGCAAAACCCAAATATTGAGGGGAAAAAACTATAATGGAAATGGCTCTAATTCAAATAAACTCCCAAATATCGCAAAAACCTTTTCACACTTTCACAAGATGGGTTTTCAAGGAATTTGATTACCCAACGTATTACAAAAGGGTAATGGTGTTTGCCTTGTTCATATTTCCACATCTCTGTCATCACTGGATATGATGTAGTCTGTCAACTTAAAGTCATCAAAATCTAGTTTCCGGCTGTTTTTGGCCTCATTAATGTGACGTAGTTGTGCTATAACACTACCTAATCATTACACATTACTGCATTACAAAAGGGATTTGTCTTTGAATAATCATTTGAATAATCATCTGCTGCCTTCATCATCTGACTATTTTCTCAACAGGGCTAGCGGCAATTACAATAATTTGTCGAAGACTAAACATATTTTTTTCCATCTTCTTAAGTTGAGAGTTTCTTTTTTTGTTGTTTTAAAGAGAAGTCTCACAAGATGAGATATGAAGAGAGAACAAGGAGAGTTGTGAAAAACATTGTTCAGTGGAAACACTGCCCCTCCGCAGCACTGCCTTTATCGCAGATTCAGTTTTGCTTTTCTTTTGTGAAAAAGTTTAATTGAAACACGACTTGTGTCACCTGTTGGTGGGTGGAGGTGTGTGTGAGATCTCACTCGCTGAGTTAAAAAGTGGAGTCACACTCAAGCCATAAGGCCATGTGTGTCTTTTCTTTCTGTTTCAATCATTTCCGTTCACCTCATCTGTATGATGCCTGTTAAGAGGCAAGGCAATCCAATATCACTTTACATTGAGAACAAACACATTCAATACAGAGTAGTCCAAGCAGCTAAGGAACCCAAAGGATTGCAAAACATCTTTTAAAGTGGGAACTGATAAATCATAATGCTGAATTTTACTGCAAGTTACATTCTGTGTGTGCAGAAGACATCTTACAAGATTTGGCAGATGTGTCACACATCACTCCTACGACCTTGTGTAATTGCCCGTATGTGTCAACTGCTCATTTAGCAGGAATAAGAATGTCATGTGTCAGATGTTGCCTGTGTTTTACTGCTAAAGAGAGCAGCTGGACAGTCATCCAGGCTTCACACCCATACTCAGCACACCTCTGGACTTATAAGCAAGTCAAGCCCGAAATAGCAACAATGGTTTTGTAATGTGTCAGGCCTCCCTGCTGCACTGCAGCACACCCACATGTTCTCACTGCTGATGATAACAGAGGCTGGGGAGCTCTCCAGCATTGATCTAAATACGGAAGCTAGTCAGGCTTACTTTGATGTATTTGATTTGGAGATAACCCAGGTCATTTCTTGGCTCTGTAATCTGTTTAGTACTTGGATATTATGTATATTGAATATTTTTCTTGTTGTATATTAGCATGCTTTGCTAATATCATCTGCTTTAGGAAAGGTTCATTTTTCAGTAGCAGAACTTCCAAACAGAGCTGCTAAATCTCTGAAGCTCTCAATTGCAGCTTTGTGAATGTTAACTGTGGCACAGCATAGCGCCTTTGTCTTCCCTTTAACACACTGTGGTTTCTATACGGGTCAGAATGAGGCTTTGTGAACGACAGGCACACTCTCACAAGGCAGCTCCGGGTTTGTGCTGACTATAGGTTTGACTAAAATCCATCTTTTAATGAACCGTTTTAAGAAAACACACCATAAACACTCACATTTACATCTTTCATCCCTTATGACTGTAGCCTGTTTATGTGTAGGGTAAAACACTAATAAAAATGATAATAGATCAAATAAAATAATACAATAGGATAGTTTCAAACTTTTTGAAACCTTTGTTTATGCAGGTATACGGCCTTAATAACAATAATAACAACAAAACTAACACTGGTATCTACACTAGTATCTTTCTTTATTACATTTATGGGCGTTGAGGCACCTGGAATCTTTCAGCTGTTTTGTTGTGGACCCGCTGTGCTTGGTGTGTGGATTGTTGAAGAGAGACTTGCTGGTTTTATGGGTTTTTTTAATTGTTTTTTTTCTCTTCCACTCCCTCCCTCCCTCCAATATACGAGTCGCGTCTAAGCTGCAGCTTCGCTAGAACATATTCATGTAAAAATGTTGCATGACCCAGTATCAGCGAATCTTAAGCTGTCAGACAGATTTCCTCACATTTCATTCAAATGTTTTGGTGTCCAGAGGAGTTGGAGGTTGACTGCAGGGACTTGGGAAAGCACCAACCCTCCACCACCGTGTTTGACAGTCGGGATGACATGTTTTCGGCTGTGATGTGCCATGTTTGTTTTTCTCCAAACATGTAACTCTTTTGTATTTTATATTTACACTTTGGTCTTCTCCAGAGGTTCTGTGCTATGAATGAGAAATAAAGATTTTAATCATTAGCGACAATTCTGCCACATTTTCAGTTTAGGAACCTTTAAATTTGCACTCATAACCCACCTTTTTTCTCTGGCTTTTAATTAGGTTTAAATTTGACATATAAGATTTATTATTGTGGTTTTATCTGAAGTGATGCATTCTATCGTAGTTTTATATCACATTCCATGGTTTCTTATGTCCTGTTTTATTGTTATTATAAACCTTATCTGTGCAGCACTTTGGTCAACTTTGGTTGTTTTGAAATGTGCTTTATAAATAAATTTGACTTGACATGTCTTGAATGGTAGAATACTCTTTGGGCATGAAGGAACAATATTTTTTATTTTGCTGTATATTTTTCTTTTTGAATCCTATTATTTTCATTTTATTTGTATTTATTTTGTTTAGTCCTCATACCCGGTGAGAGCTGATACAGGAGCTATTGTCTCATTTTCGATCTCATTTTTTGTGGGTGAATTAATATTGATCAGAAATGCAAAGAATTGAATGTTCCTGTAAATTAAAACGTACGCAAATTAGACAAAAGAAAGTTGTGAAATGAAAATAAGATGCAATCATAAATAAATAGATTGAGAATGCAAAGATGACATGTTTTTTGTATTTGTTTCTTGTATTTATTATTTTCTTTCTTTTCTTTTTTCTTGTTAGTTTCTGTCCTCATAAATCAATCTAATGGAGGCTCTTTCTCTTCATTTCTGTTCCATCAAATTTGCTGTAGCTGCAGCTAGTTTTCAGAACAGGTTGAATATTGCCAGTGTTTTTATCCAACTTATTCTGTACTGTAATTTGGATCATCTCTAATCTAATTTAGTGGTTAGATCCAGCCAAAGTAACAGTGTCTTTTTCTCTCTTTTATTTTTTAATTCTTTGGGTTTTTTCCCCCAGGTCTTACCATCATCTGGTAATGTCTGGAGGAAAAAAAAGGTTTAATCTTTCTCCCATGTGTATGTTATGATGAGAGCCAAAAGTTGTCTGTTTTTCTCATCCAGTTTATCAGCTGTTCCTGACTGATTTGGGAGGATGGTTTATATTTCTTCCGTATAAAATGGCTGGAGCTGTTCCACCCTGAATACAGTCACATCTCCTGGGTTCAGTGTGGATAAAATGGTGAAAGTTCATCTCAGTGTGTCTAAATACAACTTCACCTCTAGTGCAAAGATGTTTTTCTTTTTTTTTTTAAATAGAATTCACCTTACTGGGACAAACCGGAGCTCCATGACAAGGACAAGTACTTAGATTGTATATTTTTTCATTTGAAATCCATAAAAGCATGTAAGTACAGACTGTGGCCTGTGAATCACTGATGTCAGTGTTGAATTTCCTTCATCGGAGTTACTGGTGTTGAACCCGTTTCTTGACTTTCTGTTTCAGTTAGCCTCTAAAGCCCAGGGTTCATCACTTAACACACAGTGGTGGGTTGCTTGGATGGTCCAGTTTCCTTACAGATGAGTATGAATCTTCTGCAGGCATGTTGTAGGTGCGTTAGTGTGTACACTCTTTTATTTGATTATAGCACTCCCTCTTTTTTAGGTACACACCTGCCAGCAATCAAAGTGACTGATTAATCCCTAATATAGTTCAGCTGTCCTAGGAGGATTTTCCTGACATTTACTCAGTTGCATCCTGCAGCAGAAGCTGTGGTTCACAGAGAGCTTACGCAGCATCAAAGGCATCTTATTGTTGAAAGGTCGACCAGCGTGCCCCATCTTGACTCAGTAATATTTGACCAGCCATGAGCACTCCAAATCTGTCAGATCGCGGGCCATCTCTTGTGCATCAGCGCTCCTCATATCAGCCCCATATAATCATTTGGAGTTGGGTCTTTGGCCGGGCTGTTCCTGTCCTTAACTTTTATTCTGACAAAGGTGGTGTTCTGATGATTTGCTTGGGTAGGAAAGGTGGAACTGTTTATAATTCCCTTTACCTGCAGTGCAGCCAAAAATGAGTAAAATTACATTCATATTTGTGAATTATGAGTTATAATTTATCAATAGTAAGTCGTTTATATATTGCCATTTGAACAGATTGGATATCCAAATGTAAAGAAAGTGGTTTCAGAAATGTACATCTGACCTGGAAATTGGACTATAGCTCTAGATGTTTAGTTACACTGAAATCTAACATTTTTCATTACTGACAGGGGTTGGTCATCTAGGATCAGAATTTCTGCTGTTTTGCTCATAATTGCTCTGGACCTCTGTTTTTCTTCAGGAAATGTCTCTGAAAAGCAATCACTACATTCCTCTTCCACTTTGACTTGAAAAACTCATGTTTTTTTTCATATATTATTTCCTTAAATGTTTAATAAGGTCTGCTCATGTTATGTTTAACATCATTCATACTATCTCGTTGTTGAGGAAGAGGAAGTTGCAAGGCGATATTGTGTAAGTTTCTGGTCTTAAGAGCATCAAAAACCTATGATTCTGTTCACAAAAACCCCATGGCATTGAAAGGCGAGTAGTAGTAAATCTTGCTGATGCTGACATCATCTTTCCGGCAGTACAGGCAAGTATTTCCGGTTCTGTTATTAAAACAGCCCCACTTTTATTAAAGCTCCACTTCCATCTTAAGAAAACTAATCCCAAAGCATGATGCTTCCCCCACCATGCTTCACTGATGCTAATGTGTCCTTTTGTTGATGTGCCACTTGTGCCAAACAACATCCCAGAGTATATGGGGTCCCCTGATCTATTTCTTTTCATTTTTTAAATTTTCCGTTTTGGTGGGATATCCAGTTCTTTGTACTGTCACTGTTATCCTTCCACGATGGCTATCTTCACTGTTTTCCATGACGTATGTAACACTGCAGACATTTTTTGACCCCTTCTCCTGACTGATAACTTTAAACACTGATTCTTATTGTTACTTTGATTTTTTGTAAGATCTCAGTGAGCCACTGCTTCTGCTGTAGGATGCAACAGAGTAAAGATGAGGCAAATCCTTCCAGGACAGCTGAGCTTTCTGAGGGATTGATCAGCCACTTTGATGGTTGCCAGATGCAAGGGTGTAAAGTATTATTTTGCTTTTTTAATGGATGGATAATTTATCTATTCATCCATCCATCCTTCCAATTAAAGGAGTTGTTTGTCTTTCAGTTGAATTGTACAAGTTACAGCTGACATCAGTGGTGAGTTTTGGGATTATTTCTTGTGGTCTCACTCTCTCTGTCTCTCTTTTCTTTTTTAAACAACACCCTGGCAGTGTGTAAATTCAGTCATATCCTCAGTACTAAATAGGGTGAAAAGGTTCTAAATTTGAAGGGATTTGTGGTGTTTTATGTGCAGATTACTCTCAGTTATAAATCAGGTGAAGACAAACCCAGAGTCACTGTTGGAGGATGCAGATGTGCGACTTGCAGAGGGTTAATGTAGCCTTGATTGTGATTTAGCAGTGCTGGCACTGCTCTCTGTGCTGAACTGATGCTGTAGTAAGTTTTCATTATTACCTTGTTTTATTAATCAACCACCAAACAAATGGGCTCACTTAGCTCCTTTAGAGAGTCGATAAGACCTCTCTGAGTTATATCCTGTTTTTTTGTTTGTTTGTTGTTTGTTTTTTATAGGCATGCAAGCATTTAAACACAGGTGGAGCAAAAGAAAATTGATCACCCTCACTTTTTGGTACTAAGATCATTATATTTTTACTTGGACACTTGGCACAGCTTTTTCTGCAAGCACAGACAGCTTCAAAAACTGGAGTCTACAAAGTCTCAAATATGGTTGTTACATGTACAAATTCACAATGGCCCCTCTAATCAACATTCAGCATCACTGTCATAAATCATCCTACACTACCACCACCAAAAAAAAAAAAAAAAAAAAAAGTAAGAACTGGAAACATTTGTTTTGTTTCCAAAAATATGCATATATGCACCCTGCAATGCTGGTGTACATCTTCCTTTCTTCCAAAAACAGCTGGGATAAACTCCAGCAGATTCTTGTGAACCTGAATAAACCGGTGAAGATGATGGATGGACATATACATGCAAAAAATGTTAGACAAACAATATTCATAGACTGTATACAAAATGAACAACAATATACCCATTTGTTATTCATAAGGTATGAAAGAATTTGAGCAGTACATTACAAAAGTGTCACACATACTACCTCATAGATCTTACATGACAGCGAGAACTTGTGCTGAAATAGGGATATCCCAGAGTTGAGTCTCTCCTCTCAGAAGTGGCAGTGAAGCTGGAAGTGGATGGTCATGGATCATCTTCTGTCATTTTTGATGCAGATACTGATGCAGCTGAAAGAACAAAAACAGGAGCTTCGAATTTAATGAGAATTAGCAAAAGCTATCATCAGAAAAGCAGAAAACTGGATTTACATTGTGTCACCTTCTTCTAATAATGGTCTGAGTCAGATTTTTCTCAAACTTTTAGGAAAACAGAAGAAATTTAATCAAATATTTAAGTTCTGTTTTTTGAAAAACTTGAACACTAGTTTATTACTAGATGGTAATAAGTGTAAACTTTCACGAGGAAGCAAAATGTTGAGTTAGAAAGAAAAATGTGATTTACAGTAGACTAGAGGGCAGAATAAATTGTTGCATTTTTTTCCCAGTCTTGTGCATATTTATTTGGCTGTGTTTTGTCAAGCAGAAAAACTCTGATGTAATGGTAAGCGTGTCACTGTAGGTGTAGAAACGTCTCATTTGCAAAGCAGTTCAGAATTGTGAGAATACAATTCACCATATTTATATTCAAACAATTTCAAATTGGTTTTGTCTCTGGAATGAGTAGCGCAAAACTTACACTGATTTACTAAAATGGTGTAGAGCATAGTGCCAGAAACTGTCAGGATGACTCAAGACATTTGAAGACAAAGATAAGTCATGTAAAGACTTACAGAAAGTTTGTGAGGTTTGGACAAAAGTGGTCTTTTTTAGCTCTGCTCGAAAATAACTGAAATACATCATCTCATCCGCTAGCATCTCAATAATTAATGTGAAACACACCTAATTATTCTCCAAAGGTAAATGTTGTTGTTGCAAAAGAAATGACTGAAGATAAAAGTCTCAAAATTGTCCTTTCATTGAAGTGATTGGGTCCGTCCATAGTTTGTCTGTACAGATTGGTATACAGGGTGTCCCAAAAAATTGGACATCATTTCGCAGGCCAGTAGTTTTGGCAATTCCTGTTGAAATAACCTCAAATTTTCACAGAATATATAGAAACAGATCAAGATTTTATATTTAATGTTTTATTTTTGTTCTGTTTTCGGTGGACCCATGCTGTTCACTCCCAAAGAGAAGTCATTTTGTGTCTTGGAATATGCTCGCACACAGTCAGCCAAGACTGTGCAGTGTGCCTTAACTACCGACTAGATGTGTGCCATGTCACAGGCGGTGCTAGCTGATCTAGTACTCGGTTAGTACGTCCCTTTCAAGGAGCAAAGGGACGCGCAAGATTAAGGGTAGTGGGGACTCTGGCAAACAGGATTGGGTTTCATTTTGGTCCGGTCCTATGATTACCAGTCCAACCAACGTTCACGCCCCTCTTAGCTGTGGTTTTGTCCACACAGAGCTGGGTAATGCTCACCAGCTGAGCTGTTTACAGGCTGTTAAATGTTTTGAAGCATTTTCTGGAGGGGTGATTGTGAGAGTGCCAGCATCTGTATTATATGAGCCCTGCTTCTTGGGGATTTGACATGGCCAGTTCACCAGTATTACAATGTTTGACTGAACCCTCAAATGTGTGCTGCTGGTACATGTAGGACTAAACAGCAAGTCCTGACCTTACTAATCAGGTGCTCTTTTTTTTTGTGGAATAACCGCTTTATATTCCATCCTTGTCTGTCTGGTCTTTGGTAATGCACAAAGCTTTTCCCACTGAATATGGTTGGCTGCTGATGCTTAAAAAAGAGAGCCTGATAAGGGTGAGACTTGTGTGTCATTAAAGGATACTGTAAAGAAGTATTTTGAGGATGAGAGCACCTGAAGCGATGGTGGTATGTCTCTGTCAGCTTTCACATTACAGACGTTTGCTGCATTTTTTAAAATTAGTAAAACATTTTGATAAACAGAATTATTGTTACTGCTGGTGACTGCACTTGTTTTTATTAAATGGCAAAGTAAATAAAGTAGTGGAGACTGGCTTTGTGCAAATGCAGCATTCCTGTGTATCCCGTGGACATTATCAGCAGACCTGAAACGGTCTGGCTTTCTCACAATCATGGAGAGGGTGTTTGGATCATCTTAAACAGCTTTTTCTGCAAATAAAGTTTGCATCCTGATTTACTAACATGGTCTTTAATGGAAACACTGCTGATCAGAGATAACACTGAAACACACACCGAGACGTAGTCAAGTAACTAACTGTTGCCACTGGACTGGTGACCTCTACAGATCCGGCTCTAGTTTGCAACTCTTTTGTTTACCCTCTTATTGCATTGCCCTCCTTATTACATAAAATTAAAGATATTAGCAACAAAGGACAAGCTTAAGACTCAACAGAAAGACATTATCCTCGCTTGTTTTTGCCTTCTGATTTCCCAGGAGTGATTGCTCAGAGCCATCAGTTTCAAGAACCGCTGGATTGATTTCTCATTATATGGTCCTGGTGAGCTGTAGGTGCTGTGTGGGCCTGCAAGTCACTGTGAGTCAGACTCCTGCTGAGGGAAAATAAAGACCTTGGGCCAGCTTGTGTCTCTGACACGCTGATGTTTTCTGTTACACATCATTAGCTTGGCATTTTCACATTGTTTCCACTCATTGCTCATCTAAAGGTGGAGGAGCATTTCCTCCAGGGCAAGTCAAGTGACACCTGAGCACCCACTGACTCTGGTCTGGCTGATATGTAAAAGAGAGGAGTTAAAATTTCAGTGGGATTTGTAGTCATGAACTTTACAGACCAGTTGCCTTGTGAGCAGCTCACTGCCTGGAGGATTACATCACTGCATAAAAGCCCCTAAAACCACCTCCACATACCCTGATCCCTTATTTAAACAAAGAAGGCACCATGATGGAGGAAGGTCAACGTTATATTCACTCTTCACATGGACATATTTGGTGTCTTAGCAGATTATGAGAGAATTTTCTATGTTTGGACTCAGCTGGACTAATATGAAGAGACCTGCAGTGAACATTGGAGGACATTTGTTGATTTCCATAGTGGTTACTGATACGGCTTCAGGGTAAAAATGTAATCTGCTGGCTCCAAAGAAATAAGAGATAGAAAGGAGAGATAGAGTGAGGAAGAGACATTTTCTAAACATACTGTGGAAAAAGTATTCTGTTGATATTTTCTCTCAAAGCAAGACCAGAGAGTGTCAGTATTTGTAATTTGTGATGCTATCAGTTTTAGATTAATGGTGAAGGTGACTGCAATATTTTTTCTGTGAAGCTGACTACTGCCCAACATATTGTGCTGCACTGTTGTATTTGGCTTAAGAGCATAATGGTCATTTAGAAATAATGTGGTTATTTCAAAACTACAAGTTAAGATCTTCTAGATAATAGCTAGCCCCATTAAACCAAAGCTGAAGACTACAGCAGTGGTGCAAAAATAATAAAAACAATGATTTATGTCACAGTAAGGTAAAGGTTCTCATCTGTTGCTCCACTCAGGGCCAAGTTTCCACCTGATAAACATTCTGTGCATGACTAAAGAATAACAATGGCCACAACTGCACACATACTGCGTGGAAGTTGTGTCATATCAGTAAGACAAAAGGAAAAGTCCAACAGAAGATAAGAAAGGCCACTCGTGGTGTCATGTACCGAGAGTAGAAGAAAAGATGATTGGGCACAGCAGGTTTTTCTTTACTTTGCATGGCTGCATGATAATTTGTCAGAAATTCATCAAAGTTAAATTTGATAAGTTTATCAAATTTTATATTTCTCAGAAAGAGAAAGAAAGAAATGCAGCACTGAGCTTTAACCATGGGGTTAAAAGTGGTTTGATGCTTTATTCTCTTTATGTACTGCATGGTGTTGGGAAAAAAAAGAAGAAAAACTGTACTTCTGTGCTTTTAGTGGTCATTGGTTAGGACACAACTACAAGATCAAGATTGTTTGTTACTCTCACTGAAAATAATTTGATCTCAAGATGATTGGATAAAAAATGCACCTTGGCACAATATTACATCACCAGTACAGATGAGTGGCTGAATACCTGACTCTCAGATGCTCACTGTCAAATCAAAGCAAATACGTCCTCTGTTCCATTACTAATGCAGCACAATGACAGCTTGCGGTGTCTCCCCTGGTGCTACCTCATCCTCTCAACGCTCCTCGCTTTTATCTGGTGACAGCTGTGAGAGTCTGACTTCACATGCCAAGTCTTCCGCTGCGCCACTCTGCCTCTCTGAGCAACCTTTGTCAACTAACATGATGTCTGACAAGCTGCAGAAAAAGCTTAGTGAAACTTGATGTCCACTACAACGACACAGATGAGCGGACACTTTTTATGTCCAGGTTATTAGCTTGGTGAATAGCTGCCAGAGTCAAAGGGTCAGTATATGATACAGCAAACAAGTGTAGTTCCTTTCCAAACATGTCAGGAAGTTTTTCTTTTTTCTATTAAAAAAAACCCTCTCCATCTATTAGTCCCAGAAACTGAGGTTTCTCTGTTTTGAAGTGTTACACACACACATATGTGAATCTCTGCTCTGGAAGTACAAAGTGTTCAAACTTAATCATCTGTTCCCCGAGAACAAACCTCCTTCTTTTTCTTGGTAGCAGGAAATAAAAACAATAATTAACATTGCTGCTATTTATCCTCACTGAAGAGACTAAAGGCAGCTTAAAACACTTCAAGTCCCAAT
>JAOWBL010016218.1:0-78971 GCA_028564865.1 Zenarchopterus dispar | reverse complement strand
ATGGTGTGAAGAAGCAGGGAAACATCTAAAACCTGCAGGACTCTGGCCCTCGAGGACCAGGATTGGTGACCCCTGCTATAGATTATTGAAATGACTGACTAATCAGATCATGATTTGTGCAACAGCTTGAACAACTTTTTTTTACCCATTAGATTTTAAATTTGCCAAAAACGTTTTAAGTCATGTGCTAACCAACAAGAAAACATTGAAAATGACTTCTTCGGTCAAAAATATGGGATTTATTTAACTTGTGATTAATAAACTTTGTTGTTCATAAGACTATTAAGAAATAAATAAAGTTAGGTGATAATGACAGGCTTTGTCATGTAGTTAGTGCAGCCGTGACCACACAAGACAGAAGCTCCAATGTGAAGTCATGTTGCCAACCTCTACTGAAGCTATTTGGGTCCAAGTACAACATAAGAGTCATGTTTAGAGGATGTTACTGTCTATCACGCCCCCAGTACGTCACCATTCAGCTGCACTACTTAAGAAAGCTGCCTCCTCCCCCTCAGGACAAAGCTCGACACCGTGGGCGATGGTGCGTTTCCTTCCTCAACATCTGAGGGTAACTCAGTCTATTGAATCCTTTAAAAAGGAGTAGAAAATATCATTTTAAATAAGACCAACAACATTACACTACAGCTGCACAATATATTATCGAAAATGTATCAATACAGCAATGTTAACATTTGTAATATGAATATCATAAAAAAAGAACATATCGTAATGAACACCGGTCAATTATTTTACAATAATTAATCAAATGTAGTTTTAGAGATGCCAGTTCTGATGTTAACTTGCATGGATCGTGTTGTGATTATTGTACAGCCAGAAGGGAAAGAGATAACTAAGAAAACTTGGGCAAACTTGATCGGCAAAGGAGGAAAAAACTGACTCCCAACCATTTATTTCTCTTGCATATCGTAAGTCATATCGCCATCACAATATTACCACTGTGATATTACATATTGCATGTTTTCCAGATATTGCGCGGCCCTAATTTACATAATCTCCAAATCTCTATTTCCTCAATGTTTCTGTTTTTAAATCAATATTTTCTCCTGTTTATTTAACACTCTTCTGTTCTTTTTTGATAATCCTATTACCTGTAGGACTTGGATTTTTTTTTTTTTAAATATAAAGTGCATTACAAATTAAATACATTATTATTATTGTTATTATTATTCTCATCATAATCATTAGGGTACAGATTTTAGCTCTATGGTACTCACAACATATCATAGCAAGTAAATTTGATATGCTCAGCATAAGATGACAAGCATTAATCAACAGTTTAAGAAACAAATCAAGTAAAAAGGTGCCAGGGTTCATTATTGTTCCTGTCTGCCTTCTGCAGTTTTTCTGTTATCATAAAAGAACACAGACTATAGTTACATCCTGGTTGAGAAGTGTTCATATTTCAACCAATCCACAATATTCCAGCTGTTTCTGCCAACTATATATCTGTGCACAACATTGCATTTGGTTGTTTTTTCAAGGAGAGTTTACAAATGTAACTATTTCCAAAATTCCCCAGCTCAACTTTCCATGGAAAGTTTCAAAAAGTTCACCGGAAATCTTCCACCCCTTTGCAAGCCCAGACCAACCTACACTGAAGATGAGTCAGCTGAGAATCTGTACGTGCATAAAAGTGGTGAGCAGCCACACAAAAATCTCACTTTAAAAAATAAAATAAGAAAAGAAAAAAATGAGAAAAAAACAAAACCAAAAATGCCTCAAACAAAACAACTGGCTCCATCTTTCTGGGTGATTCAGTATTTGTCTTGATCATGAGGTGATGCTGATGGTTACTCTGACCTTATCAGCAAGCTCGTGTGGTCAAGACAGGAAACTGAGATTTTAGAGGAGTCACAATAAACCAGAAACTGAAGTTGCTTCTACATAGAAATCTGATCTAAACGTTGTCCAGTCAAGCCAATAAAGGTGAAGTGACCGACAGATTTACAGGATAAAGTCCCTGTTATCAGATTTACAAAGCACTTCTCAAAAACAACAACAAAAAAGGAGAGATTTTAAAAAATCAGGTATGAATCTGTCATGACAAAATGAAATAAAACAGTTTAAACAGAGGGCTCTGCAAATGCTTTTTCAAAGTTGTCCACAAAGTTAAAAGGTGGGAAAGAATTCCCAAGTTTCACAGAAACCCCCTCCTAAGAAAAGTCTGCTTTTCTTCTAATCTGAGGAAAGACCAGCAAATGCTAACCGAAGATCCTTCTCTGCTCATAAGGCTGTGGAAACTAGACCCAGGAGGGCCAACATAAAAAGACAATAAAAGTGGAGTTAATGTGAGAACCTCTTGACAAGGGTTTCACAATATCAGAAAAACGTGATATGTAACATCATAACAGTGATGATACGGATTGCTATAAACAAATACTTCAGCTATGTTCGGTGTTCATGTCCTTTTGCTTTGCTGCCAATGTAGCAAATATGTAAATATGTAATACTGGCAACAAAAAAATGAAAAAGACAAAAACATGGTTTTATTGAAACAAAAATGCATCCTCTTATAAATTTTTCTGCTACACTAAAAGAAAAATCATTTAATCCCTTAATATTTGAAAAATTTCAATGAAAACATAAGCAATGACTTTTATTCATACTAAAATATCAGTTTCAGTTTAATTAGAAGGAATATTTGCTTAGTTTTAGGAAGCGTCATCTAGCTGTCGGATTGTGCCTGTGCCATTATCAAAAAACCAGCCTTAGGAAGTTTTGGTTACCATCCGGCTCTTTTCTGAAAACTGCCCATCACTTAAGACACTTTTCCACCATCTCAAAATCGGTGCTGGTGCTAGTGCCAGTTCCAAACAGATTCTACAAAGAACTAGTTTGCTTTTCAGGTGATAAGTCTGGCACTAGCACCAAAGCAGCACTGGAATGCTTTGGTAGAAAAACCCTGTATGTCAGTACATCAAATGTGATGAATTTAGTTTTAAGAGCTTCAGGAGACAACCAGGCAGAGGCGAGTAAGAGACTCAAGAAACTAATGACTGAGTGATAAACGGGGCCTACTGGACCAAAAATGACAAGTTATTTTGTGCTGCTTTAAAAGGAGCAAAATGGTGCCAATATCTGTATTGCCAACCAATGTAAAACTGTTAACTATCCTCAAGAATGGCACAGGGCGATTCTTTTGTAGTCCATCATTCCCAATACTACCTGTGGCAAATTATACACTGGAGACACCAAAGATCAGCTTTCATGGTAAATTCTTGGCAGAAGGACCATCTTCTGCCATATCTGAGTCACAGTTTGACAGCATGAAGTCCTGCGCTGTTGTTGTTGTGCACATTAATCCCAGACAGACTAACTTCAAACACACAGACTGAGAAGCAGCTGACTTCGATACGAATGACATGCTGCATGCTAAAAGCATGACTAATCAGCCTAAGATTTCACAAACTGGTAAATGACTATATTAATGCTGTTTCCACAAAAACCCATGATATGATGGCTGTAACAGATAACTGCTGTTAGCGACCACCTTCTCGGTTCTAATTATGTTACATCACGTGGTTTTGGCTCTGACACTCAAGAGGAAACTCAGTTCAGGCAGCAGATTCGCTTCCTTTTCCTAAATTTACAGAAACTTTGATGGATATTTCCTCCTCCGGCACTAAACCCACCCACTGCCCTCACCATACTAAAGCTCGCCTTTCTCAAAAACAGCCTTGATCTCACTCTGAAAAAATGCTCTCGACAGACAACAGGCGGTGTCTAGAGACTTTCTTCATCTTTGGGACTGAGCAGACATCAGGGTGTTCTGTCTAAAAAGAATGATGTTCTAACAAATCCCTCAGTTCCTCTGAGGATTCTTGTTCTCTGAGCATCAACACCGGGGGATATGAACTCATAAAACTCTGCCTCAGCTGTGATGACACTGACACACATTCGTCTGCTGGAACCAGGCGGAGCATCAGGCTGATCCACAGGGATGACTCAGTGGTTCTGCAGAGACAACAGAGTTCTCTGCTGACAAACACAGACGGCTCGTCAGTTTACAAAAGCAGCCTCTAGCCTTTAAAGAATTCAGACAGGAAAAAAATACAGGGAAAATATGTTCAAGTACGAGATGGTTAAAAGGGCAATAGCGAGATTCGCTCTTCAGATTGGCAACAGTTATTGTGGAGCAACTGAAGTCACATCACAGAAACCTGCTTCTGTGAGAAATATGCTTTTAAAATCACTCCACACAAAAGGAGCAACAGGCAAGCACTAGAAGGAATTTACAGGAGGCATGAAGGTGAACCAAGGTGAAGATTAGAAATATTCTCAGGCAGCACTTTGCCAGTAAAACTGCTCCTTCTGGGTTCAAAACATTCCAGATTCAGCAACGCAAACATGGCTTGTTCAGCTGAAAGGGGCTTTTAGATAGGAGAGGCCTTCTTGAAGTTATGATAGCCACTGGAGTAAGTTGCCCACTCTTTCTGTGTCCACACTGCAGGAATTAGAGATAATGGTAGTTTACATAACTACTTTTGTAAGGTCTTTTTTAGCTTCTTCCTCATAGTAGGAGTTAAAAATGGTTGACATCCCAATGTCATGGTATAGGACTTAGTCTAGTCCAAGAAATGAATGGATTAAAAAACAAACAAACAAACAAAAAAACATAAAACATAAAATGTCCGTTAACAGTATGTACATTTCTGATATCCACTTAATTCTGCTTGGGAGCGGGAGGGGGTTAAATTTGTCCCGACCATCACCGGGCAGGTTGTCTATCACTGCAGTTCTTAATATTAGGATCTAAAATCTTTAAACTCCACACCGCCATGAGTTGGTTTCATTTGCTCCTCAAGTTAAGAACACCAGCAGGGGGGTGCTAGAAATAAGGTTAATATTCTATGAATCTACTCAAAATTGACTTCTTTTGTTTGTTTGTTTTAGACAGATATTCTTGCCAGCAGGGTAAGAAAAATTCTTAAAACTAGCAAAAAAAAAATCTGAAATAGTCTTTTAGCTAAAACCGTTCTTGAAACAAGGCTTTTTTTACTTTCTAAGAAATAGGTTTTTGAAGTGTGTTGCAAAGTCTAACTTTTATCTGATATATTTATCCAGTTTTGGTTATGATGAGATCCATATTTTTGCTTATATGATCAACTAATCCACACCTGCATTGTCTAGATTGATCAACATACAGTTACATCAAGTTAGTTAATCGCTGTACATCTGCTTTATTGATGAGTCTGCGCATAATCGGAAAGCCTCTCACTTTGAAGTAGGATCTTTAAAAAAAAGGAAGAAGCTGTACAAAAGCAATTCTATAAACTATGACTGGTCTTATTTTTAGCAATGTGAGCTTTGGTTCCTTGTTTCAGGGACCTATATTTATAGTCTCGAAGCTGTACCAACAGTACAGTATGTATGTACTAAAGTGTATCATTTGGTATAAAAATAGCATGTTAGAGAGACTGGTTCTGTCAGAAGAAGAGATGGGCAATGGGTCACCAGTCTGCAGAATACTACATCTAGTTATGAAACAAATTTAAGGTAATCCTCTACAGTGCAAGAATGTGAATACTACATGAACAGTATACAATAATACCATCAAGCGAGTCTAAAAATCTGCAGAAATCTTCAGGGCCTCCATTGAAAACAAACAAAATTATGAACTCAGAAGCACTTCAGAAATCCCTAAGAACACACTTCGCTGCACCATCCACCAGTGGGGGTTAAAGCTCTGTTGTGAAAGACAAATTCATATCAGAAGGAGATCCAAAAACACAACCATATTCTCTGGGCCAAAGCTAATTTGAAATAGACTAAATTAATTTTGGAAAACACAGAAGCAGCGTCCTTCAGATTAAAGAGAACAGAAACCATCAGACTTGTTATCAGTGCTCGCTTCAAAGCCTGCATCTCTGGTATGGAGATCCATTAGTGCCTCTGACATAGGCAACTTGAACATCTGGAAAGAAAACATCAATGCTGAAAGGTATATACAGGTTTTCTGAATAACATATGCTCCCATTCAATTTCCTTTTTTAGGGATGGTCTTACATCTTTCAGCAGAAGCATGGCTTTACAGTAGAACAGCCTCTGTGCTGAACTAACCTGTCTGCAGTTCAGACCTTTCATCAGTTGAAAACATTTGTTGAAAGCCAGGACTGTTGAGCAGTTCCAGTCCTATATCAGACCAGAATGGGATAACATTCCTCTCCCAAAACTCCATGAACTGGTCTCCTGAGTTCACAGACTTATTGTTAAAAGAGAAGGGAATGCTACACAGTAGTAAACATTACCATATCAACTTTTCTCACATGTACTGCAGCCATCAAATTCAAAACTGTTTCATTTTCTTTAAGATGGTAAATTTCCCTCCTATCAACGTTTGATATGTTTTCCGTCTTCTACTGTAAATATGGGCTTATGAGATTTGCAGATGATTGCATTATTCTTTTTCATTTCCATTTTACACAATGTCTCAACTTTTTTCCTGTAACTGGGCTGTACGCTGTTGCGAAAGGTGGTTTTAATTTTAAGTTTTGTTTTGTTTTTTTTGTTTTTTTGTCTCTGACAGACTAAGAAGTGTAAAGTGTTTCAGCGTACCTGTCTGTAAAAGTGAAACAAAAGGTCATGTTGCGTCATGCTTCTTATCACGTACACATGCACAAGTTTCTCACAGCCGTTCTTGATGACGGTGAAGTGTATTATCCCTTCTTATTAAAGGCTGGCTTTCTTGCTAAAATAATTGCACGTTGAGGCAGTACTGTTTTAACTTATAATGAGCTATCTCTGCACTGCTTGTGCACTCGCACATAGACAGACATGCACTGTGTGCCACTGTTCTCTCTGGGAAGCTTTAATCAGCACAGCACACTATAATTAACCCAGATTGTTAAATAGAGAACTTCTCAGAACGACCTGCAGGAATGCTGCTGATAACAATGCTGAGCAGTGATAACAAAGAACAAAAACAGGTTCCGAGTGAATTTTTAGGGCTTTCCATCGTGCAGCACAACACGTACACAAGAGCAGTTGGCCATGGATGATGACATGGTGGTCGTCTATTTCTGACAAGACCTACTCTTTAATTATTCACATATCAGACAACAAACTAACTAAAACTGGTGGACTTGCTGTCTTTGAAAAAAAAAAAAAAAGAGCAGGCAGAGTACATCAAATTGGTGCGTTGGTAAGATGCATGAAAGAGGGGACTGGCAACGTGCACAGCAGGCGTCCCGGTAATAAAAGAGAGAATGTGGACGGGCCGTTCTGCCATGGAATGCCCCAGTGTGGTGACTACGGCGTTTTTTACGGTCGAGCTCAATGGTGCCTTTGTGCAGCGGAGTCCATCTGGCCGTCCAGGAAACCTCAGCGCCACATCTCCAGAAACGCAGACGTCTACACACAGGCCACTTCTTTATTTTGGGATATAGACTGGGAACAGCCAGATGGGCAGGGGCACATATATCCATACTTTGCTCAGAGGGAACAGCGTGGAGCAGCAGAACAAAACTCCATGAATGTTGTTTCCAAAACATTTTTTTGGCCCGAGTTTGCCATCTTGTTTTACTCACAAAACATACAGATGCCAATGCATCCCACACGCTACATCTAAATATGAAACTTTAGGCCATTTGAAAAGGTGGAATTCACTTTCCTTTTAGCTGTTTTGGCCAACACTACATCTAACTCAATGCTTGGCCCAGTCACTATATGGTGCTGCCTGACAGTATTAATGGGATCATGAACCTGATTGGAAAGGTCCGTCTGAACACTGCAGGACAGGAGACATGAGCTCAGGTGACCCAAATCACACAGAATGTCACAAGATGTTTAAAAAGAAGATATTGCTAGCAACATGGTTGGATGTGTGGGGTTGGAAAAGAACTTGAAAGATCTATATAGGGATCATGGATAAAATGTTCAGATGTAGGCTGATTATATTGATCACCATGAAAGTATTTTTGGAAGTCATTTTGCACCAGCTGGCTTCTGCCAGCACAAATATGGGCCTGTATAAACTGTGTTCAGCCAACAAGAACCTTTCAAACCCTCATAATGAGAACAGTTGTTTACATTAATCTGAAATCAGAACTTGCTCTTACTGCTGTAAAGTTCATGGAAGACTATTTAGCTGAACTAGAGGAAATAAATAGTTTTCCAAATTGCTCCGGTTTGTTTGTTTTTTCCCCAGCAGGTTTAAGGAAAGAGGTCAATTTGAACACTAGCAAAACTCATCTCAAAGAGCACTTTCCATAGATGTAAAGTTTACATCTACGCAAAGTTGGGCAATCGATAAGTCATTCTGTGCAAGTGTGAGAATGTTTGAGTGGGTGGAGGTGTTTAGGACTCTCCTGCCTACAACTTCATCACTCTCACTGATACTTTTAGATATTTAGACTGAAATGGAAAATCTGGATCACAAGAAAGTGAAACAGTGCAATAGAAATGGATTTGGTGATGATGTAACAGACAGCATGCTCGCTACATCAAAACTGATTCACCAATGTCTTCAAAAAAAAAATGCAAAAATCAGTTTAAGGAATTGTGGAAAAAAAAAACTTTTTTTTGAATCTTCCTTCTTTAAAAATAAATAAACAACATTAGCATGAAGATATACAGAAGGAAACAGCACAAAAATCTGGGCTAATGATTCATGAAGGGCTAAAATCTGTCAAGCGGCATCAAGCAATTAAATTCTCTTCTCTTAGTTTCATTTACCAATTTTAGAATAGATGAATGTTTGCTGGTATAATAAGGCCAGAAGCGTGAAAACAGAATGGAGAAGCCCAACCCAAATTTGTTAAGGTTTTATATTAAAAACTTGATCTCAACAGATCACCAGCAGTGTTAAAGTCAGCGTCTGATACAAATCAAGTCTTTAACCTGGCTTTACAATTACTTAGCATGTGAGAAACCAATGAAATGAGAAATCAGCATAAGGTAGAAGAAAATGACTTTAGAAACAAGGAGGAAAAACTACTTGTTGAGTGTTGTTCTTGTTGTGAAGATGCCAGAGTTGACATGTTCTGTTTATTGCTGTGATTTCACCAAATGAGATCTTGTAAGTCTTCACATCTGAACCAATTGTGTTAAATTGCAACAGAAATGGATTCAGTCTGAACAAAATCGTTGTTTCTCCTCAAATACACAAAAGGAATGCACCATTTCTAAACATCTGAGTCCTTCTACACATAAAATCAGCTATATTACTGCACTGACAGGCCCGTGGAGAAAGACTATTGTTTAGAGGATGATAAAAAAGGAAAATAGAGGATTCAGAAGTGTTATTACATAATTTAAGAACAAGTGACAACATGTGAAGCATCTTCATCAGAACCATGAAAATATGAAGACATACATAAAACTCACTATAAAGGCAAAAATATGTTGGTATAGTTGTTGCCAGATAGAAATCACAGATTAACAATAAATGTCTTGGAGTGACACCGAAGTTGCTTCTTTTCTCCTCAACGAGTAATATAGCCTGTTGCTCTGAAATGTAAACTGGGATTTAAAAATGGTTACCATCTCCAGTTTGACCACTACATGTCAGTAACCATACGCTCATGTACGCTATGACAGTGTTCTGAGTGTTGCCATTGATTCACTATAAATTGGGCGTTACATCAAGGGTTGTTAAAGTGAATTGCGGGTTCTGCACATCAGGGCTAGAGTGTTGCTTTCATCAAAATTTGGGAAGTTTTCAACTTTCGACACTTCAACACCATCATCAGTTAATCAGGTGCAGCTACACAGCTAGGGCTAGCCAATGAAATCGTACATGGTGGCAGGACAGTTTATAAATACACTGTTTATTGTGTTGCAAAAACAAAGCAATTTGACTGTTTTTTTTTATGATGTGATGAGAGCATATCAAAACCACCTGTTGAGTGTGAATGTGTTGCTGCTGTGTGAGCAAACCATAATTGATACAAACTATTCCTTTTATCCAAAGCTTCGTCAGCCTCTTATTTTCATTTTTCTGTGGCTGAGGTATAGTTTAATGAATTGAGGAAAATATAAATAAACTATGATACAACTATTTTTAAAAGAAATTATACCCTTTTGTTATCAAGTCTCCTTTACAGACAAAAGTCTTCTGAGATGCTACCAAAACCTCTGCCGCAACATTTCCGCCTGAACTACATTTTTTTCTCATCTAAAAATATAATCTGAATATTTCAAATCTGTCATGTTTTTGTTTACATTTAGACAAAGCATGGACTTTGAATCATACTTTTGAGAATCACAATTTTATGTAAACAAATACACTTTATGACAAGCAGAAACCATGATATTCTCCTTTAAATTTACAGGAGTAGATTAAGTGTCTTGAAACAGCACTTGGTGAAATTTCTTCTTTGAAAAGTCCAATTGGGTTGGTGGTGAAAAGAATCAGATAATTTGCAGCTGACTGATTCTGACCCACAATTAACCAACATAAGGACAGACAGATCCATGTCATTACCAGTCTTGAATGCATAAACCTTTAAGCAACACCGGAAAATTATTTTTTTCGTTTTGAAGGGGGCGGAGCTAAATAAATGCATAAGTCTATTGAAGTATCCACAGTTTTTTTTTCTCCCATCAATACATCATTGACATGAAAATGCATCGTAATTATGCATACAGAAAGAAAGCAGGACTTAAATGTAATTTTTTTTCAAGGCGACATCATTTTTCTCAAGGACATCAGTTTGTGCTACTCAAAAGAAATAATTAACCTTAAAATAGCATTGCTTTGTTTAGCATGAATTTTTATAAAGCCAACAAAGGCAAAGGGGCTAAAAGCACACACCCTGCAGCCACTGCTATCTATTAACTGTTATGTTACTGTATGTGGTTAATTACATTCTTGGATAGAAAATCAGAATTGGCAAGTTTAAGAAACAGGCCAACAACAGCCACCTGTGACCTCAAAATGCATTAAGTAATTCAACAAATATAACTTTTAAAATGTTATTTAAATTGGGCTTCTGTATACTTGGTGTAAAACTAGACTATAATAATGCAATACATTTCATTGAATCATATGCTTTGTAAAGCTTTGCATGTTGAACATAGGTTTAACTGAATTCATCTTGAAAAATAAAAATCCGTTTTTCATTTGTAGTTATAGTTGAAATACATTTACTGCTGAACTTGAAAAGTGCTGCAGAAATGCTCAGTATTTCGAAGGAAACACAAGCGCTACAAAAAAAATGTGACGCCTGGAAATATACTTTTAAACTTCTTCATACCGCGTAGGTTTAGTTTTTAATGCTTTAAAGAGCTGAAGAGCCACGACAACAAGAAAATTTCAGCGATTCTGTGAACTGTAGCGCCGGGCCGTATCAGATTACAACAACACGCTCTGAGCCCGCGAGCCCCCACCCCTCCCTCCTCTGAGCATCGCGTGAGAGCAAGCAGCCGACTCTCCAACTTGATTGTGATTAATGCGCGAGGGCAAGATGTCCGTGCCAGATCCAGCGTTAAGGTGGTCCAAGAAAGTCGGGGGGAAGAAAACTTTTCTGCAGAGAAGGCAGTTCTTATTAACTACAATTAAACTTAATTTAACCTTTAAACTGACAATTTTCAATTTTCTTCAACAAGTGTCTGAGAGTTAACACGATAAAAGTCTACAGCCGTCTACAGTCCACCTTAATTCACGGTTTGCCTTCATTTTCAGCACAATTTGATTTCATAACTCGATTATAGGAGCTAATCAGTCTCATTAATTTGATCACCTGTGCTACATTAAGTTGCTTTCTAGACACCTTTATTCCTTTTATATTAACCATTATAGTATTATGTAACCATTTTTTAGGATACAGGCTCATACGGAGCTGAGGTGATGTGTAAACAGAGGTACTCCGGCGGTCTTACTGCTTGAGGACGGGCTTCTTCCTCTTCTTGTTGGCGTAAGTCGAGTTACCCAACATGGTGTCACTGGGTTCAGCTAAACTTTTAGGCAGGCTCGGTCAACTAGTCCGCTCTTTAGCGACACACGCTTTCTCCATCCACTCGGTGACAGTTCCGCGGATTGTTTAGCCCGTTAGTCCCACACTTCTTTTTTTTTAAAAAGTAAAGAAAAAAGACCTGCCGGGATCGGCGGGGACTCAGTGCCGCCTTGACAGCTCCCGGAGGCGGTCACTGGCGCTGACCTTGATCCGATTCTCGTTACGGTGAGACTGCTGGAAGTTTGATGAAGCGGAGGAAATGGAAGCAAAGAAAAGTTTGGCTCACAATTTCAGTCTGTGTCCAACCCCTTCTCTTTGGATAAACAACGCCGCCTTATTATTGCTGTTCGAGTCTCTCTCTCTCTCTCTCTTTCTCAGTCTCACACACTTACAGACACACTCATACACGCGCGGGGCGTTTTCAGGAAATGTGTACAGGCAGACGGAGCTTAAGGTGGACCGGACTCTTTGTGGTAGTCAACTGTCGTTTTGACGTTCACAGGGTTGAGATTTGTCTGTAAAGTTTTAATATGATAAACTGACTTTGTTATAAACGTCTCAGTTAAAAAAGCTAATTATTCCTCTTCAAATGCACTGGAGGGATGGTGTGGGTGTTAATACCTTTAGTACTCAAGTACAACAGTTTAAAAAGCTGAAAACAATAGTGGGAAAACAGGAACACTAATGAATCAAGCATTTATCAGATATGACTTTCAACTTTTTTATTTGACAGCTGAAAACTTGATGTTATGAGAAATGCCTGGGAGAAAAAATATTTTGTTTCAAATTAAGTGGAAAAAAATATTTAGAATCTTAAACCACAAAAATCACAGTTGGGTCTTGTCTGCACACCATCTGAGTTTTCTGACATCTGTGTTTCAAATTGTCTTTTAACTGATCATTTTGAGGCTGCAGGTGCATTTACTCTGACACATTTGTTTTTGCATAGTGCTCTGCAGCTTGGATGATGCATTTGTGATGCTCAGAAAACTGAGGTGAAAAGCTCAGAAAACCTCAGTGGCACGGATCTGGTGGCGTTTTCAGTCAAAAAGAAGACAGCCGTCCGTCTTCAGCATTGCACCCTATTATTGCTTGTAAAAAAAGGAAGCAATTACAGTCACTAGAAGGAAAATGGGTTTATCTATATTTACCTATTTAGAGGCCTAGCTTTCTTGTAGGAAAAGGCATCCATGTCCATTTAGATATGGATGGATAGACAGCAAATAGACACCACATGCCTTGAACTATGGGAGGAGATCATAGTGGAGAAAAATCCACACAAACACTGGGAGAACATGCAAACTTCACACAGAAAGGAACCAGCTGGGATTTGAGCCAAGAACCTCCTGACTGTGACATGCAAATACTAACCACCAAGTCACTGTGCTGCGCATTTGGGTTTAATTAGTTTGGAAATTACGACTGATAAAGCGGCCAAAGAAGAAGGTTGTCATCGTTCTGTCTGGAAAGAGCGCAACAGTATATTTAAATTTAGGCAGCACTTCTTTGGGCATCGCAGATTTAATAACACTGTTATGTGTGTTGTTACAAAGTATTCATAAATGAACTCCAATTGAAATACAACCAATATTACTCATCAGTCTTTCCCATACTGCAGTTGACAAATCGGCTTTCTGGTGTGGAGCCTTCTTGTGGACAGTTATGATAAATACAAATATGTTCAGTCAGACTGGGTTTGCAGACTGTTCGCTGTGTCACTAGATACTGTTGCATAGGTCTTGAAAATGTGCAAATTGTAGTTGTAAACAGAATATGCCTGAGAGCTAATGGAAGTGTCAGTTTTTAAAAAAAAAAATGTATTAAAAAGATATTTTTGTGATTTTTATGGCAATTCAAACAGAAACAACTTCTTTGCGTCTACAGGTTAAATGACGTACAAAAAGTCACTTTTCCTTTGGACATGAAGCAGCAGGCACATAAGTTGAGTTATTGTCTCGAATAACTTTTCAAAGTTGTATAATGTAAGACTGTGTGGGAATTTACTGTTTTTTTGTTTGTTTTTGTTTGTTTTCTGTGATCACCCAATAAAATCTCTGAGGTTCTGGACACCCTTCACTGTTGTTCTTTGAAATTCTTATCACCAGAGGAGAAAACATGACTTTTTTGCACAACAAGCATGAATTTGTGCTAAAAGTTGTGCTCTGGGCCATAAGACATCATCACCTTAACAAACTACTTTATTATCACCAAACTTACTCTCAGTGGCTGACATAGAAAAGAGTTGTACATGTCTATGTCCATCTGTGGTATTACTGAATACTCTACGCTACACTCTATGGCGTAGAGTGTACCGTAGAGTCTACGGTAAACACTCTACGGTAGCTTCTGCAATGTTAATGATGGTTGACATTCGGCTTTTCTGATTATAAATCCCATTTCCTTCTGGCGATGTCTTTCAGCTTGGTCACAAACACAGAGTCCTTGGTTTTAATTTATTTTCTTCTTATTTTCTACTTTCAAGGCATATTTTTTTAGTTTACCATCTTGATATTTTGATGTCGTCCTTGGCCTACTTGTAGTATTTATCTTATTTATCTATAGTATTTATCTTTTACAAGCTTTCCATTTTGTTTGCATCTGCTCCAAATATTTAGGCACAACTGACTGGGAACAACCCCATCTTTTGCCCCACTTCTCACATGCATGTTCATTTACGTATATACTTTAATTAAAATTGTATTCTATTGTATAGTTTACACATTCTCCTCCATATTTCTTTGGTATTTGGAAAGCTAGTTAATTACTGTTTATCTTATATTAGTTTCAGCTGAAAGTACTGGGTTCAATCTATCCATTGTTTAATATGATTGAATATTATATGTTTTAAATATGTTCTAAAGAAGATGCTGCTTACTTTTGAAATTTAGGGAAAGACAATATGACTTTAAGCTGCTAACATGCCTAAAGTGAATATACTACAAATACCTTGTGATCGATATGAAAAAGTAATAATGCGTATGTGTTTGTGAAGAATGCATTACAAAGTTGTTGTTTGTTTTCCCACCAGAGCAGGTCAGAACTCTGCACATTTGGCTTAACTTGTAAATCGGCATCTATTTAGTACACATTTTTTCTGTGGACTTCAGTGTCACATGCAAATGTGACAAAGCATGACGTTGCAACATAATAGACATTCACATACAGATCAACATTCAGGTTCTGGCTGAATGATTTTACTCATGTGCTGTTCACTGAGACTGAATCTTTCTCAAACCTGGAAATTTCTCTTCTTCATGGACCTCACTCTGTGCAGAGGGGTGTTGTCATGTTGAAACAGGAAAGAGCCCTCCCCAAACTGCTGCCACAACACTGGAAGCACGCTATTGTCTGAACTCAGTGTATGCTGAAGCATTAAGAATCCTATTTAAATTTCTGGGAACTGAGGAGCTTTACACAACCATGACAATGAGTTTTTGGCAGGGTATTCTCCAGATCTTTTTTCCAAAGAGGTTGGGAATATTTCTAAAGTAAAAGAAAAACTTCAAAATAGTGTTTTAGTTGACAAAAGAACAAAGGAAATTATTTTCAGTATGTTCACTGACAAATTTAATTGTATTAGGAATCTGATCCAGCAGCACAAAGAAAACATTATAGAGATGCTTCATCAGCCTTCTTTGAGGTGATATTTTTTAACAGTTGAATCTTGACCTGAATAATGGTCATGTGGTCTGATGAGTCAAGATTGGGGTTAGTGGGGGTTCAGGCATAGACTCTATAAAACAATGGACGAAGCATTTGATCACGTGATCCATTGGTTTCTGAAGACCAGTTCTGAAGCCTATTTTTCTTCGTGCGTGATGCGACTATGTTGCTTCAGAAGCCAATGGAAACATGGTCACTGTATGTCAATCAAACTTAGCTGTGGCTATCAGCTCCTTCAGCCAAACCCTGCTGAAATATCTGCAAATCTGCCGTTTACAGACATTTACAGCAAGATATACCATTTAACATGTTGATTTGACAGAAAAGTCAAAAATAACTGTTGCGTTTACCCTAGGCTGCATTAATACAAATAGGTGGTTGCTTTGCTAAGCAAGTAGTATGACGATTACAGATGAGGAAGTGATAGCAGCTACCCATTGGCTGAGCTGACTGTCAATCAGCCATTTTTTAAATACATTTAATACTCTATATAAACACCTCTGGTATGGTACAAAAAAATCCACCCCCTCAGAGTTGCCGTGGATCTGAAATCAAACGATTGAGACCAAAGCGTTTTTTTTTGTTTTGTTTTTGTTTTGTTTTTTTAAACAATACTGTAAATGTATGTTTATTTCTGGTCTAAAACTGACTTAATTTTACTTTTTAAAAATTTCTTCCCTGGTTGTACTTTGTATATGCCAAGATAGGAGTGCCAGGAAACCTCAGGATCAAATTGTGAAAGAGTGGTTTCACCCTCCTGTTATGTTCCGGGTCAAACCGATCTGTTTTAAAGTTTGAAGATCTAGGAAAAATAGTTTAAATTATTTTTTTACAGTATGAAAAAAAAATCTTCTGCTAATGTAATCAACATATAATTTTGGACATCTTTTGGATAATTAAACATGCACTGGGTCAACCTGACCCGAGAACACAATTGCTGTTCCTGACAAATGAACATAATAGGAGGGTTAAATGATATAAAACATTATTTTCACATATTTATTGGCCACCAAAGAGTCCACCGTTGACCCCATTTAGACCCCATTATGACCCCATCTATGAAATGAGCTGTGAAAGATGTTCCTATCAATATTTTTTTTCCAAAAAGATTGCAATTCAAGACAAAAATGTTACATTCCATAAGTTTATTAAAACAATGCCACAGTCAATATGATCAAAGCTAAAAGTGGTCCAATGAAATATCATTGTGACCTTCTTTCTTTGTATTTCTATTTTTTATGGAATATCCATCTATTCATCATTTACTACCTATCCAGGGTTTGGTCATTGGGGCAGCAGACTAAGCAGGGAAGCCCAGATTTCCCTTTTGTCCAGCTCATCTGGGGGAAACCCAAGGCATTCCTAGGCCAATCAAGAAACATATTCCCTCCAATGTATCCTGGGTCTTACCCGAGGGCTCCTCTCAGTGGAATATCAATATACTGAGACATATATTGACATATACTGAGAAAACCTTACCACAGAAGCATCCAGGAGGCATCCTAACCAGATGCCCAAACCACCTCATCTGGATCCTCTTGAAGTGGAAGAATAGCAGCTCTACTCTGAGCTCCTCATGGATGACTGAGCTTCTCACTTTATCTCCAAGGGACAGTTCAGAATTCTGCACAGGAAACTCATTTTGGTCACTTGTATCCGCAATCTAATTCTTCTGGTCACTACCCACAGCTTGTGACCATAGGTGAGGGTGGGAATGTAGACTGACTGGTAAGTCAAGTGCTGCACCTTTCGGTTCAGCTCTTTCTTTATGACAGCAATGTAGCATGACTGCATATAATGGGCAGCATCTGCATCACTGTGGACACTGCACTGATCAACCTGTCATTCTCCCGATCTGTTTATTCCTCACTCATCAACAACCTTGGGAGCTCCACTTGGGCTCCTCCTTGAGCCACTACCTTATTGTGCTCCAGTAATCCTTGATGCTCAGTTATCCAGAGCCCTATGCTCCTTCCCACGGGTTCAAAGGAGAAGGCCATAGGGAAGGTGGCTGAAGGTGGGGGTCATACTGGGATTAATATAAATGAAGTGAGTTGAATTAAATGAAATTTATTTCTGAGGAAGTGTTTTTTTTCTTCAATTGCTCAATGATAATCTGACAAAGATTGCCTCAAAGGGATGAGCTACGAATCATCCTTGCTTGAAAAGAATGAACTATTGTTGGAGGCTTCATTTATACCTAGTTATGGCACCCAAACCTGTTAACATTTATTCTACTGATCACTGAATATGTGTATTTTGGTGATATGTGTATTTTCAATGGACTTTTATGTCTTTATTTGCATCTCTACTAATGTCTGGTGTGTGTTCAAATTATTGTTATTATTTGAAAACAGCGAGGCTGATGAACACCCTGAATCATGTTTTTTATGCTTGTATCTGTTTAAATAAACAGATAACATTTCCGTTTTCTTTTCTGGAAAAAATACTTTGTATTTGTAAGCAGGAATACAATCAGAGAGACAAAATGCCAACTTGATTTAGTAAGCATGTTTATTTGATTTTCTGTCTGTGGACAGTCTTGTTTTGTGATGTTTATCAAGGAAATGAAAGATTTTCTCACAGCTGCAAAAAAGAATCTTTCATACTTTTAAACTATTTTCTGTGTAGTTCCTCTGAGTAGCTCAAACTGTGAAGTATTTTGGCTATACACACTGAAGAATTTTGTCTATTTGCATTGGTGAAAAGTAGGTTTCTTACCTTCAACGAAGTTGATTTTGATCACTTCACCACATATCAGTGACAGCCACAAACATGTTCCCATGGAGCACATTCACGCCCTCCATCACTGCTCCTCTGTAAACAACAGTCTGTGCTTCTGGCACATTTTTACTTCCTCATAGCAGCTGTCTGTTATGTTGACAGTTCTCGCTTGAACTCTGTCTCTCGTCCAAAAGCTTTACTTCATTGATGGCAAAGAAAGCACTCTTACCTTTAAGAGTGACAAGTTGACACATGGAACATCCTGACTGTGCACTACACACACACATTCGTAGTGTAAATGAATGGTTTGATGGATCATTTTGACACAAGGAGGGTCTATTTTTATCTAAGAGTAGTCATTAGTGACTAAGCTTTGAATGTTTTTACAGAGACTTTTGCTGCTGGTAATGTTGAACTCATGTTTTCAATTTGCATCTAAGCAAAAGAAGAGAGAGAGAGAGAGAGAGAAAGGGGGAAAAAATTGGAAATAATTTTTGTATGACGTTTGCATGAGCCTTTAATATGTAGTTTGTGTTTTGGTGGTGGAAGTCTGAGAGGTGCCTGAGTGGAAGCTTTGATTCAAGCTCTTACATTCTCCAGATTTCAAAAGTGATGCTTTCTTATATTTACTTTGACTTATATTAATAGGCATCAGTTTATGCATTTAGGTTGGAAACAAATTCTCAAAAAAGTTGGATCACTACCTCTTTGTTATATTACCATATATACCCACTGAGGATACCAACTGATGAAGAGTTTTGTTCATTATTTTTATTTTGTCCTGTCTTCTTCCAAATATGGCTTAAGATGCCCAACTGTGCAGGGTCACTGTCTTCATGTCTTTTTGGTTCAGCTTTCTTCAACATTCTGTTCAGGGAATAGGCCAGGACTGGAGGCAGGCCAATCCAGTACCGGTACGCTCCTCCACCTTAGCCAAGCCTTTTTAATGAGTGGACCATGCTGTTTTGTATTGTATTTTTAAAAACTGCACAGACATGCTTGGACAACGTGGATTTGAAGGCAACATATGTTGCTGTAAATTCTCAAGTGTACTTGTTTGCCCACATGCTGCCATTGCAGAAGTGAATGAACATTTGCCTACATCAATGATGTCACACCATGACATCACATGACCTAGATTTTGAAGTTGTTGGCAACAAGTCTTATTTAGGAGTCTTATTTGTCTTTGGTCTGGAACACATGGTGCTCCTTTCTTCTAAAAAAGATGTGAAATACTGATTTGCCTGATCGTAGTATGTGTTTGAAGTGTGTGATGGTCCATCCCACATGCCTCATAGCCCAGTGATGTCGACTCTACCTCCTGACAGGGGATACACCCTTACTCTTAAATAAATTAAACTACTATATGTACTCAGTCTTGATATATCAGGTGATACCACAAAACGTAATTGTTTGAATGTAAAAAGTAGCATACAGTTTCTTCAGTCAGCTTTTCCCTCTAGTGGACACCACTTTGGATGACTTATTTCTATCTTACCATGTATTCGGCATCTTCAGCTGTCACACAAACCAACTACATATCCTCTTCCACCACATCCAGGAATCCCCTCTTTGGTCTTTTTAATACCTCCCTGACAGATACAACGCCAGTATCCTTATATGGATAAATTTGCTATCATTCCTAACATGTTTTTGTGCTCTTTGAATCCAATATCATTGGTTCAGTGATTTAATCCAGGGCCAGTTCTTGGCACAAACGTTCTGTGTGGATGTTTAGGGCCACAACTGCTAAGGGAGAGGCACATGATCAAAAGGGTCCCCAACTCACTATTATATGTCTGTTCATTCCGTTGTAAGCAGTGTGTGTGATTTAATGTTTGTGTTTGGTGTGTTTTTGAGGCTACAAACCAAATCTTGTTTTTGGCCACCAAAATCCTAGGAGCAGTGCTGGTTTAATGATATTACTATATGCACTGTAGAAGAATCTTTCTCTGATGAACATGCTAGTGTAGTACAGACCTACAACTCAACAACTAAGTGTGTATATTGTAAACAGACACACACACACACACTGAGCAGGACAAGAAAAATATAAAGTCTGAGCATATGTTGCAGCATTTGGTGTGTGGTTGCTGGTGTCTGTCTGTTCCCAGGGTTTTAATCTCTGTGTGCTGCTTTATTTGACCATCATATAGGCACTGTGTCTGTGTCCCTGTAACTGACAATGGGGATGTGGTTTCCACTTTGGCCGGCTGCCTACCTCGCTGGTTTTATTGTCCTCCTCACAGTTATTGCAGCACCACTCCTTATGTTTTCTATCACAATTGATACAGAGAATAGAGGATACTGCAATGGGCTGCTGTTTATCTACTGTAGAGAAAAACAGTATTTGTCTTCAATTTATGATAACTCCAAGTTCAATAATTATCACTAACATGTAGATCAACTCTCTTGCTTAACTAATAACATTTATTGAGAGGGCTGTATTAAATAAATTGAACTTAACTCTTTTCAGGCACCTTTTAATCATCAACTTTCATTATTGCAGATGAAGCAATGGTGATGACCATCAATCTTGCAGTTTCTGTCATGTCAGTGCTTTGCCTGCACAAAATAGTACTATTAAAGCATCATGTTTTTTTTTTTTGTTACCCACCAAGCTTGGATTTGGTTCAGTTTGGTAACTGTGTTACATGTTCTTGGTTCTGGAAGACTGCATCTAAACAAGTCACATGACTTCTGGATGATCTGAAACATACCAGGAAATGTGCATCAGAGAGACTGAAAAATAAAAGAATCAAGGTTTTGGAGTCTGTGAAGATATTGACTGGTTAACATTGTGTTTTTTTCTTTTTTAGATTTTAAAAGAGAGCAAACATAACTAATTTCAGAAAATCAGCTGCTCACATGGAGACATAAGGTGAAGAAGGTGGTCCTTCATTGTGTCCTGAACAACCCATCCCTTCTTCACTTGTGACTGGTTTGACCTGGATGCATGTTAAAAACTTTAGCAGCCTCTGAATGCTTGTGGTTTATTATGGCACACTATAGTTGTTGTTTGTTTTGTTTTTTTTAAAAAAGAAAGTGCAAAAAATTACAGCAAGACATACCCACAGAGCAGGGAGTTTGGGAGTGTGAACGAAGAGCACAGCTTTCTAGATGTTTATCCCCTGCAGTGACCACTACACCTTAAAGGGTTAAAAGGAACACTGTTGTTTAAACTTGTGGTTGTGGGTGTGAAACCAGCTGTCAGATATTCTGTTGTCCATCAGCACTCTGAGGTGCAGAGTCCTTTTCAAACAGGCAGAGCCTTGATGAGAAGCAGGACTGCTGCCCTCTGGGAGGAGGAAGAGTTGCGTGTGAAGAACAGGAGGGCAGTTTTTAAACACAGCAAGATGTAACTGAGCTCTATTATGCCCTCAACCGCAGCCCTGTTAACATGAACATGGGGTTATTTAAAGCAGCCACTGATTGTTTCTGCTCATTTGCACTTGTGTGGTCGGACAGCTGCGGTGTGATCTTATTAGCTGGGTATGGACATTACTACTGTTTGTTTGACGGGAAACCAGAGGCAGAGACCACACCGTCATTACTCTCAGACATTATCTTTGATAGGTGGTACATGCTGCACAGACAAGAGTCACAGTCTTTTTTTGATACCTGTGTCACTTAAAGTGTAAACTACCATTAAAATAGGAGCACAGGCAAGGTTTACCAGTTGCTTTCTAATTCAGTGACGTCTGTCAGGACCAGTGCAGAGGGAAATAGGCCTTATCCCCAGGAGACTACTTTTCTTTTCACCACAGCCATGGTTCCTCACTATGCACAAGCAGAAGTCTTCTTCTTTTATCATGAGGGGCACTTGTCTGGGGGAAGTTCCTGGAGTTCCTAAAGCTTAATTTACATTGAAACCACTGGCATCTGGATCTAATGGCAGAGGAAATCAAAGAGACCCAGACAACCAGAAGCTCTTCTCCATGAGACTCCAGATCTTAGTTGGAGGTCCTTGTCTGCACTGACAGTGCCATGCAACCCCACAGATTGACACAAGTTGGCCTTTTCCTGGTCTCTGAATTCAATATATTACTACCTCATCTAGTTACACCCTGTTTAAACCACATTTTCAATCTGCCATGCAGGCTCAGGATGCCCCCACCTTGTAAAACATTTCAGCAGAAGTGTGGAGGTGTCAACTCTGTGACATGAGAAGACACCAGTGCAGGAAATCTTAAACTTGTCAAGGCTCGGCTTCAGACACACCTTGGGGACAGGAAATGATATGATGTACACAATGCCCGCTGAAACTGCGTAACGCTGATGGTGTGGTAAAGTCTTATGGTGTTCCAGGAAACCTTTGCCTCTCGGTTGAAGGACGGTACTCACAGGGATTTGTCGTTTCTGGTGTAATTTTGCCATTTCAGGTGCAGACCCTGGGTCCTGGATTGACCTCAGCAGGGAGTAATTTAATCCCAGAAGGCTTTTGTTTCTGGTGGTGGCAAAGAGCAAAGCCCGGTAGTAAGCAAAACGTGAACAAATGAACTAATCAAAGGTGGGAGTGGTTTCATGGTTCCATGGTACAGACATGACAGACAGTCTTCCTCCTGTCTGACCAATGCTCTTAAATCTGAAGTTTGAAATAATGATGTAGCATTTATGGATTAGTTTGGCTCATGTGATCATAAAATTGTAGTAAACACCCAATACGGTATATTTTGAAACCTAAAAATCTGCAACCACAGAAAGTTTTTTTGATGTTGTTGAATAATAACTAGACTGATGAGTTATTTGACTAGTATTTTGTACTTTTTGTCAAACTTCAGTTTTGAACAGGTCTGCTCAGCTTCTTTAATTTACACAGAACACTGCTGTCAGAATTATTGTGGACACAAAAAGCAAAGAGGAAATAGGAGAATATCACAGAAATGTTTAAACACACAGGAATTTCTTTCACAAAATGAATAAACATTCTGTATTCATTAATTGATTTTTAAAATCAGCGGTCAAACTGCAGCATATTGGTGTTTTGTCAGAGATGTGCGGCGGTGACAGAAAGTGAATGTTTAAGGTAGGCGTGAGGTACAGGAGAAAATGTCGGTTGCCATGCTTTTGAGATGCAAACAGTAGGCCTCCTCCCAGCTGGCTCGCCTACAGCCGGCCCTGGCTGCAGCACGGAGAAATAAAACCTGCTGTAAAATGAGCGGACATTTGGCAGAGTGAGATTCACCAAACCCCTAACTGGCCTCGCAGGGCTGCAGATCTCAATGTGGAGTATTGTTGTTTTACTGCTGGTTAATTACTCTGGTTCCTGTGTGTGTCTGTGTGCACACAGGAAAGTATGCTAATGCAACTGTTTGGATGTGTGTGCAGCTTATTTCCAATGTGCCAGGATTATATTTAAAGTTAAAGGGGCAATTGAAAAATAATCACATGTACAAACAAACAAATCAGGAAGTTTCTTGGTTCTTTCTGTCAAAACGTCAGTGTTAGCACCTACAAGCCCAACAACTATGGAAACTGCTCAGGACAGTCATTGTTCTCAGAAGATGACTCACTCTGAGACACTTGAACCCACAACATTCAGTTAAGATATCTTACTTCCAGGAACGTTTCCTGCTCTGCCCTTGTCTTCATGTTCATGTAGAACCCATCTCCATCAGTCTCATCCCACACAGACTGAAGAATTTTTTGGCTGTTCAAACAACCCAGATGGTCCTAGCTGCTCAATTTCTGTAGCTTTCAGAAATGACATATATGTAAGTTGACTGCTAATTGGTTTAATGATGAAAATTGAAAAAGCATGAGTAAGAAGCTCAGGCAACAGCACCAACAACCTGACACAATTTCCTGACATCTTACTGAAATGTCTACAACATATTTTGGTGAAAATATGTTCCATCTTGTTCCTCACTAACTAAACAAAACAGCACATCAACATTAAAAGTCTATGACTCAGAGGAGTTAGTGGTCAGCTCAATGCCTGCAGGTTACCCATTTCCTGTGGTTCCAAAACCACCCCAAACTGCCATCACCACATCACCATGCTCGACAGCTGGTATGGGGTGTTTCTGCTGAAATGCTGTGTTTGCCACATGGCACATACCAAACACCTCCATGAGATCTTATTGATCAATGGGACATGGTCTTTAGCATATTCTTACAGTGTCTTATAGTCAGATGCAGTTTTTCAAATATTTCTGTGCTCTTCTTAGACAGAAGATGAAGCTTTTAATTCAGGCTTTTCAGGATTAGAAAGAAGAGTAGCTCATCTAAACAAGCTGAACGTGTTCAGTCATCGTCCAAAGACTCCTATGTACTTTAATATTTGACATGTTCAGTGAAGCCTGTTAGATCTTAGTGTGTGTTTGTTTGTGTGTGTGTGTGTGTGTGTGTGAGAGAGAGAGAGAGAGAGAGAGAGAGAGAGAGAGAGAGAGAGAGAGAGAGCATTGCTCCACTCTTATTGGAAAATAATCTGTCCTACCGTTGCGCATTAAACTCTTGTTTGGAAATCGTTTCATAACAATTGATGTGCAGCAACGTGGCAGCAAATGTCTTCTAAGACCATTTCTGATATATTTTCCTTTTGACATTGTGTGAACACACACCTGGATGCTTTAAACCAGCAACTGCCCAAAACTTCTACAGAGGTCTGCATGCCTGCTGGTGATCAGTTCCTCCAGAGCATCACCTGGGTGCAACTTATGCCTTTAAGTCTTGTGAAAGCTGGAACGGGGGAACTTAATATAGTGTTATTTAGTATTTATTATCTTAATTTGTGTTAAATATAATGATAAAATGGAAAAAGTTATAGCTATACTTTTCTCTGAAGTTGCCTAATGCTAAGATCCACTAAGATAGATAAACAAATGATAAGAATAATTTGTCATTTTTTACACACACACACACACACACACACACACACACACACACACACACACACACACACACACACATGCACGCACACACACACATATGCACGCACACATGCGCACGCAGAATAAAACCACAGGATTAAATGAGGGGGTGCTTACTTTTGCATATGACTGCAGTCAGTTCATGTCTCCTCTTGCACGGAAGTTTGATCTCTAAGTTGCTCAAGATAAAAATCAACAACCAATAATTTAGCACATCCTGACATCTCTGTCATCAAAGGCTCTGCAATATTTGCTCATTGAGCAATACTTTGGATAATACCACTTATCTCATTGACCACACACGTGTCGCTTCATGATATTAGTGTTTCTCATATTCTTTTATGTTAGTAGTTTTGTATTTTACATCCACCATCTACATAGTCCTACCAGAACTCAGCAGTCTAACAGCTTCTGGGAAAAAAAAAAAAAAAAAAAAAAAAACCTTTGTGGTCTTTGGGGATGGATACATTACTGTATGCATTGTAGAAGAATCTCCCTTTGGGCAGGCGGCTGCCCAAAGAGAGATTCTTCTACAATGCTGCTCCCACAATCCTTTGTGCAGCCTTCACTCCTCTACAGAGCCTTCCTCTCTGCAGCAGAGCTTCTGTCATGACATGCAGTGATGCAGGTGTTGAGGACACTCTCCACCACACAGTAGTAGAAGCTCCTCAGGACTGAGCTCCCCAGTCCGGCATACCACAACTTCTGGAGGAAGTAGAGGCACTGGTGGGCATTTCCTGATCATGCAGGAAGTGTTGTAGCTCCAGGTGAGGCCCTCAGTCAGATGTACACTTAGGTACCTGCGGCTAAAGACCACTTCCATGTCAGAACCTCCAATGTACAGAGGAGGAAGGGGTGTACCTGCCCCTCCTGAAGTCCACTGCCATCTCCTTGTTTTTTTTTTTTTTGTTTTTTTTTTAATGTTGACGCAGAGAATCAGAATCAGAATCAGAATCAGAATCACTTTATTGCCATTGCCAGTAAACAGGTTTACAGACTAGGAAATTGCTCTGATGTAACGGTGCAGGTGAAACATGGAACAATGTGAAGTAAAAAAGAAGGTGGTTTTCTCTACAGCAGCTCAGCAGGTGTTCCACCTCATCTCTGTATTCGGACTCATTGCTGTTGGTGAAGTGTCCCACTACTGCTGTGTTGCCTGCAAATATCACTATGTGACAGCTCGGGTCTATCGCAGAGCAGCCAAGTGTCAGCAGAGTGAGCAGGAGGGGGTTCAGCACACATCCCTGGGGGGAACTGGTAGTATTGGTGATGGAGGTGGAGACGGTGTTGGAGATCCTGTTATGATATCTAGTTTAGTTTAATGTTAGGCTTTGTATGTATACATCAAACACGTCCTGCATCACTACAGCATGTCTGCTATTTGTAACAGACAATTAAGAATTCTGATCTTTTAACATCATATCTGGAAAAAGGAATTACATTAGGAGGTAGAACATCACAGTGGCTTCACCCTATTTGCTTGCATATATCTGTGCATTCAAATAATACATAATAAAATTTTCCAGAATAAAGAACCGATGACTAAGACATGCTGGTAAAGTCATTGTCATCTTTAGTTTGTTTCTGCTGGTTTAGAAGATGCAGAACTCATTTACAAGATTAAATTAGAAGACACAGAACTCAAATTCTGCTGACGCAGCATTCCAATAAACTCAAAGTTTGTGGTATCTCTAACAATTCAACCATGCAAGAAATATCTGAGGCAGCATGAGCCACTGCAGCAGTAATCTGACTACTCTGATGTGTGCTTTATTTGATATACTGTGGGTTTAACAGAACTTAATTTTTCCATTGCTGCAACTGGATCCAGCCACCGTTACAATTCAAATTTATAATTTTTCTTGGCTGTATTTCAAACTAAAGAGTGACAAGAACTGGAGGTGAGACATGGACATTTTGTTCAAATGGAGACACAGAGATGAACAAAGATTCTTTTTCCCCCTTTTTCAGATAAAAACATAAAAACTGAGCAGAAACCAACAATGGTATGTAAAGGCAGAAGTCACTAATGAGGTGCAGTATGTGGTTCCTTAGAAGGAGATGTAAAAGATAAGCTACAAAGCTCCAACTGGAGTCAGTGTTTTTGTGTGCTGGGCAGTGAGGAGCTGAAACATCCGGCAGCAGGTTGAAAACACCAAACTGCCCATGAAATGTAAAGTGTCATCAGTCAACTGTTTACGCTGCTGGTTTCTGCTCGTTTCCAGGGTGACAGAGGAAGTGACCTGTGAGTCACACCGGCCTGCTGACAGGCGGGAGGCAACGACCTAACATGTGGTTATTGTGACTTTTCTGCTTTTTGGGGAACTAAAGAAACAAAAAGGGAGGTTGCGCATGTGACGCATTGTGATAACACAGTTACAAACAAATGATTTGTAGTTGTTGCTGTACTATTTTATACTCCATGGCAACAGTCTCAACAGCATCTCCACCACACTGCCTCAACTATAGCTGTTAGAAGGCCCACTTACTAATGTTATCTGTAGATCCACAAGAACAGGTTTAACTTCTTTAACAATCAAAAACCATTGTATTGTTTATTAAATTCTTTTTGCACTGCTTTACACCTTCTCTCAGTGTGCTGTACATTAATGCAAATTATTTACATTAGAATATTTTATGTCATCATTTTCATGAATGGAAGTATGGTAAAGATATATCCCCATTTTTTATTACTCTGTTTATAATTGATAGGATTTTAGGATTATACAGCATTTGTGAAGTATTGTTATTGGTTCACTAGGCATATCAGCTGAGTTTAATAAAAGCAATGACAGTCTTTTACTCTCCATCAAAAAGTTGTCAGAGTGAGACAACTTCATGAGGATGTCTCACTCTGCACAACTTTAGCTGTGCAGAGTAAGTTTTCTTCATAAAACTTTGCTGAGACTCTTAACATCAACTGGATTTATTTCGTGTATGACATTGAATGCCACAGATTTCAATAAAACATTTATTGTATTATCTCCAGGTCATGTAGGAAAGCTTTTATGACAAAATCTCTGCTCAGGGATCAATTAAGTATTCTGATCCTTTTAAAAAAAACAAACAAAAAAAAATTCATTTCCCATCTACCTGAAATTAATTAAACATTATTAATCTTATCTGAACTACATTGATGAATTTTTTTCCCCATCCTTTCTTCAGTGTTATTTATACATATATATTTTCCGTTTATATCATTGTGAAGAATCTTGTTGCTACATTGGAGTAAAAAGTTCTTCAGTATCTCAGAGAACTAGTTGCACACTCATGGGCAATTTACAATTATCAATCAACCTAACTCATATGTTTTTGGACTGCAGGAGGAAACCACAGTACCTGGAGAGAATCCCTACAACCACAGGGAGAACATGCAAACTCCACACAGAAAGACTCCTGGAGAGACTGGGAGTTAAACCAAGGAACCTTGTTGTTGTGAAGCAACAGTGCTAACCACTAACTCACCATGTTGCCTGTAATATAGATCAATTTATTGAATAAAGTCTATGGAACTGAGAACTTGAAAATGCATAATGTTAAATCACAATTAAACAGAATGACGAATATAAAGTTATAAAAATCAACTCCACACTCAAAATAAATATTATTTAAAGAACTTCAAATAGCTGGCACAACCACAATAAAAATGCACAGTTTATAATAGATATTTATTATGTTTACATGCTACATGCGCAGATTCTTAAAAACATATTTACAACCAGCTCACACTTATAATAATCAAATCTCGAATATACTCAGAATTATTTCCTTTAGTCACTTAAAACAACTAACATCACCACACAATAAAATGTACATTTTAAAACATGAATAATATTTACACAAGTGTATTGCTAGCTTATTCCAGCAGTTTATCAATAGCAGAGGTAAAATATTTATATGCTGTATGTGAGATTCAGCCTAAATCAGATATGAATTTATTTCTCTGCTTCAACTGAAAACATTTAATGACATCGACTATCTGTGGAGGTAGCTGTGATGGGAGTTGTAGACTCTGGACCAATCAGAGGCCATTAGTGTCTGTAGTCGACTGTTGACTTTAAACCTCTGACTTGACATCTGTCCTTGTCGCTTTAATGTCTGCAGTCGGATGAAGCATATCCAGTTCACATCAGTTACTCTCTCTTTAAACTCACCTTAACTCGCGTTAACCTGCGATGTGAACAAAAATGAACAAGAATTCCGATCCATTTTGCCCTGATTTTGAGATATTTCAGCAGCAATATCTGAGCTGAAATTAGGACTACTGGTAGGATTGGTCAACTCAACTCAACACAACTGTGTGCGTGCATGTGTGTGCAATCCTACCCCCAAAACAAACCACAGCTCCAAAAATCAAGGCCAAGCCATCCCCCCAAGACTTCTGATATTTCAAAGCAACGTCACAAAGAAGAAAAAGCCTAAAGTGGCTTGTAATAAGCAGAGTTGGCTGCCCTGAGGGCTGAAGCTCTGGCTCCACCAGTCTTTACCAGAGCTAACGCAACCCTCCCTTATTATCCAGGTAGCTGAGAAACTGACAGCACCAGCGGCTGGACTGAGACTGTGATCCGGTTCGGCTCTGGACTGGCGACGCAGCTCCCGACAGCATGCTGGATGTTCATCAGCAGTTGCTCCTGCTGCCTTATTTCTCAGAGAAAGGCTGTGAGGCGTTGAGTTGCGTTCTCTCCTGAACCCTTTCAGGCCAATCTAGAGGTGTGCTAGAACAGGGGTTCCCAAACTTTTCCATGCCAAGGCCCCCCAAACAGCATTAGCGTCTTGCCAGGGACCCCCAAACCCACAGACAATTCTTCAAAATAAAGCAAAGAAACATCAACTTTTAGAATGTATTTTCTTACTTTTATTCACTATTCAATAATTACTATATTTGTTTAGCATACGGAAACTATTAACAAACATCTTTTCAGCACTGTATATTCACACTGAACACACATTGCTGGTGAACTTTTTTTTTTTGCCTAGCTTCCCACTAATTTTCTGAGGCCCCCTTAGTGCCCCCTGACGGCCCCCCAGGTGGCTGCTGCCTCCACTTTGAAAACCACTGTGCTTGAACAATTAACAGCGCAAATCGTGTTATCTTTAAAATGTGATGAAATTGGTGAAAAGCTCAGATGTCAAATTCACAGAAAATATTTGTGCTTAAGTAGCTAAAGTAATGACAGCTGACACCATAAATTGCAATGCAGCTACTATTGTAAACACTATGTCCTAAATTATGCCTAAATCTGTGGCATTATATACCTTAACCTTATAAGATAAAGACTCATCCCTCTGTACGTATGTATGTATGTATGTAGACATCTAGCTACGGAGACTAAAACTGTTTTCGTGTGGGTCTGTAAGTAAAGTATATTCATTTCATTTTAATTTTAAGTTCAGCTTTGCTTTTTTTGGGCCTGATCCTTATAGTCGTTTCAGGAACTGCAGGTATTTTGAGGTCCTAGTTGATGACCGGCTTGACAGACGGATGTAACCCGCTGACTGACTCTTGCCTCGCATGAGCATTAAAGTACTCACACAACGTGTGATACTGTGGTGTCATCAAGTCCAGATGGAAAATATTCAAGTTCATGAACTGCTGTGAAGGAGAAGAACTCTTTGTAATGGACTTTGGAGAGCTTCGCATGTGTACAAATCTGTCATTCACTGAAGAAAAGAAGCCAGAAGGATTAAAGTAACTGCTTTGATGCGCAGTGAGATGAGTTGCAAAACATTGTTTGAAGCCACGTAAGGTCAGTAAAGATCCAGAGTTAATAAGAAAAAAGGAAAAAAAAGATTTTCCTGCAATAACATCCTTCCAACATGGTCAGAGGAAGCGGTTCTGTAAAACATGTCAGTAGCGCCCCCTATTGTTATAAAGGCAGAGACACAGTAGTTGTGGATGACTCCCTCACTACTGACATGATAATGATACCACAAATAAACATATAAAACGTGTCCATTAACTAATTCAGTGCATCTATAGCGAAGGAGAGGGAGACACACACACACACACACACACACACACACACACACACACACACACACACACACACACACACACACACACACACGCACAGACACAGAGAGAGTTTAATACTGTTTGTTAAATACTAAAGAAATTCATTCAGGCAGTTCGTGGACAGCCTAGATCTGTGACGTCAGGGCGTGACGTGAGTTGCGTTGGTTTTTCGGGTCACTGTGGAGGACGGTCATCAACATGGCCCAGAGAGTGACCCGGCTGCTGGTTCCAGCGGGAACCGCTGCTCTCATGGTGGGGAACCTGCTTCAGAAGGTGAGCTCAGGAGAACTGGGCCGGGTTCCGGTTCTGTTTTCCTCCGGTCGAACCTGTTCCGGTTGTTGAGGACGAAGCTAACGGCGCTAGCTCCTCAGTCGGTCACAGACGGATGTTTCTTCCTGAAGCTGTCGATTATAAACAACCACGACCCAAACTAGAGTCGGGTTCAAACGTTTAAAAACCGTGACAGTGTTTACCGGAACCGAGTTTACCAGCAGCGGCAGCAACGATTCGTTAAATGACCCCTGCGTCGTCTTTACGTGTTTCCTCCGTCCAGAGGTCATTAAAAACTTTATTTAAACACATGCACATGAACACACAGCGCACCTCCGAGTGCTACAGCAGAGTTCGATTCATCCACAGACCTTTAATAATACAGCAATCATGTAATTAATGAGACCAGGAGCCTTTCTGCTAGCAACGTCTGCGCATCTGTACTCACGTCTGCACATCTGCAGCTGCTGCAAATACAACATCATTAGACAAAATATTAGATTGCATTCTTGACATGTGAAATGATATCTACTTACAAAGCACCAGTCTGCATTTATACCAGATGTAAAAATATTTTATTGTTATTGTACAGAGAAATGCAGCTCCAAGTTGTACTCTGAAAAAATAAACTACGGAAGAAATGAAATAAAACACAAAATTGCCCTAAAAGTGAGAAAATAAAATGCTGCACTCTTACATCTAAGCAAGATAAGTAGATGGTAAAACTATATGAATAAGTTTAATAGAGTGTGGATTGTTCATATTTTGTAAAAATGTTGCACTGAGGAAGAAGAGTATTGCACATGAGTTGTTTCATGTAAGAAAGATGAAACGTGTCACGTGCTGAGACTGGAAATTTTGCAAATGAGTTTTTTTTTTTTTGTTGCAGTTTTTATGTGTTTAATGCTAACAACAGATTGTTTTAAAAAAAATCTATAGATGTTGTTTTGACTGGGATCCGTTTATACCAGTAGGTGATATCAAAAACACCCAATGACCCAAACACTGTCTGTAAATACAGTTTAAAACAGTCATAAATGCTGTATAATCGGACAATAAACAGGCTGTTGAGAAAAAGAAGAACTAATGTCTGAGTTTAGTACCTCTCAGAACCAGTAGTAGAGCGTGGTTTGGAGAAAAAGCCTACAAGAGTGAACCTCTGACAGACTTGACTTCCTGTGAGGAGCCATTGATCAGTTGTCATGGTGGATCTTGTAACTGAAGTGAAGTTTCTTGTTCTGCAGGCGGGCATTCATACCAGCTCAGTGAGAAGCCTGCGGTATGGCTGGTGGGCCTACGCTCTGGGTGAGAGGACGACTCCTCGCTTAAAACAGTACAGCAAAATCTTCACGGTGGATGGAAACTTGGCCTCAGGAAAAGGCGCGTTGGCCGAGAAGCTGGCTGACAAACTGGGTAATTATCTGTCTGCTGGGACCACAGTACACTCAGGGAGAAGATCTTTGAGAAGATAAAGCTCAGCAATTTTGTTCATGTCTGGTAAATTTGTATCCGCAGGGATGCTGCACATGCCTGAGCCTGACACATTCTACCTGGACAAGATGACCGGGGAGAAGACACCCCTTCCTCTTGACTTCAATGGGATGTGCAGCCTGGAGAAGTTCTACAAAGATCCCAAAGCTGCTGATGGAAACAGTTACCGACTGCAGTTGTGGATGTACATTATGAGGCTGCTGCAGTACTCTGATGCTATTGAACATCTGCTCAGTACAGGTGTCACTAACGCTGCCCAACACGCTCCTGTCACCCACAAATTTGTCATTCATTTCATTTGAAAATGTTTGGCAGCTGAATTTAAATCAGCAGTAGGTGGATTTTGATACTGATGTTTGTCATCTTTTGTTTCCAAGGCCAGGGAGTGATCCTGGAGCGCTCGCCTTTCAGTGACATGGTCTTCCTGGATGCCATGTTCAAGCAGGGCTACATTAGGAAGGAGTGTAAGTAACTAACTCCTCGGTACAAGAGGAACAGCGTGCAGCATCGAGCTCGAGTGTTTTTTCATTGCATTTGGCATAAATATAAAATGGACTAACTTCTTTGCTTGTGTATTTGTTTCTGCAGGTGTGGAGCATTACAATGAGATCAAACACATAAGCATCTGTGAGTTCCTTCCTCCACATCTTACCATCTACGTTGACTTGCCAGCTATTGAAGTGCAGAAGAAGCTAAAACAGAGCGAAAAGGTGCTACACTTCCTCCTCTAGTGTTGAGTATAGATTATGTGGCAGTACTTCTGAGGATATTTGGGGTCTTTAGAGCTTGCAGCGATGGACATTTTTGATTGATCAAGTGCTCTGAGCAGTTTTATTTCAGTTGTGTTGCAATCAGCTTTGTGTTTAATCTTAAGCACACCTCATAAAATCTGTTGGTTTTAAAGGAACACAAAGAACTTTTGTTCACATTAAAATATCAGTTTGAGTGTCATGTGAAGGAATATTTGCTTACTTTTAGGAAATATTGTTTGGTTGGTTTTTATGATATTCAGAACAAAAGGCGACTACAGCCAAAGTAACTTTGAACTCCTGTCCTGGTTGGACTCCTGCGCATTGCTTCATTGCTCTATGTCACACATGGATGAAGGTATCTCTGAGTTGTGGAGGATGTCTTTGCAGACTCCAGAATGTAATTACAGCAGAATAAATGAGGCATGTAAAAGCAGTTTAGCCTTCACACCTGTAAGCAAACCCAAAGAGCTGAACATTTCAGAAGTTCCTTTGTGCTCCTTTAGGAAGTTACTGTTACTGAAACTACACTTTTACTGAAACTCAGATTTGTTTTGTACTTTGACCTGCAGCAGAGACTAATTTAACTTGTCTACAACTGTGGAAAAGCGACCTTTGTGGTCTGCAAGAACTTCTTAAAGAAATGTCTTGTAGTTTTGACTGAAATGTGCCTTGGAGACACGTTTCAAGTTTTTATGACCCAAACTGAAAATTAACATGCAATGTGTGTCTTGATTTTTCTTTTCTTGTCTTTTACCTCCTCAGTCCTACCTGCACACAGTGCCCCTGGAGTACTTGAAGAACATTGAGGAGAGCTACAAGAAGTCTTTTCTACCCAAGATCAAGTAAGAAGGTCCAGTCATCGGTCAATTCTTAACTTTTATACATTATTACATATTGATAAATCAACTTGTCTTCTTCAGGTCTTAGAATTCAATAAATTCAAAACATGGCATAATACATAGTCGTTAATTTTTGAACAAAAGTAAAAATGCTGAAGCAGTGACTGGTGGGTTGAAGACAACAGAAAACGACACAGTTTGACAATAAAATTTAGCAACTTTCACAATAAAACTCCAACTTGATGATTAACCTGCAGTAATTCCTTTAGCGTCTGAAAGTTAATCCAGTTTCCTGTGGAAGAAAGATGAATCATACGGTGACGGAACAGAAATGAGCTCTCGCTGTCTCTAAATGATGTTCGTCATTAGGCATTTGCAGCTGTCAGTCACAGCTGTCACTCATGACCATGTGCTTAGGTTTCATACAGCAGTATCTAAGAAAAAAGAGAACTTTGAACAAGGAGCCACATACTAAAACTCCTGTCATGTTGTCGGTCTTTATTAATCAAACATTGCATACCTTTGTTTTGGAGTGCTGGTCAAACTTCAAATTGTTGTTTTCTTTGCGTTTTAGAGAAACATCAGAGCTGCTCGCTTACAGTGCGTCTCAGGCTCAGGATGTGGAGAGGGTAAGAAAGCGCAGGACAGATGCAGAATGAATACTTTTTGGATGTAATATTGATTATCTAATTGTTGTTTGCAGATTGTGGAGGACATTGAGTCTTTGAAGTTTGAAAAAGGACCATGGCTGGAGCAGGACGACGTCAGCTACCACCACATGAGAATGCTGTGAGTTCTTCAGCACGCACACCCACCATCACACTCATCACTGATAAACCGAAGCATACTGGGGATCGAATCTTTGATCTGAATGTTATAAATGAGCTCCTGCCGTACAGCTTCTGAGTTCTTGTGTGTTCTTCAGTGTGGAGGACAAACAACATGTTGCCACGCTGACCCACATACCCAAGTACCTGCCTGAGATCACTATCGGAGCCCACGAGTATGATGAGAAATACTACGCCTTCAGATCTGTGAGTAAACTGAGAGGTTTCACCACTCTGAAGCCAAGTCCAGCTTCGATTGTTAATGTTTTCTTTTTTTTAGTGGCATATTTAAAACAAACACAAAAGAAATATGGGGAAATCATCATTTCATAGGAGTCAGTACAAGGACACATTTTCATGATGGGTAATGCAGTTTGAGCAGACACGCTCCTACTGACGTTTCCAGGCCAATTATTGTTATTCTTTTCTTTCTTTTGATTTTCAAAGTCTGACCTGCTGATTCAGACTTTTTTCTTTCTAGACTGGTCATGTGACCAGATGATGTGGTAATGTAAATAATGAGAGCTTAGTTAGGAAGCCAGTGAAGATGGATAAAGAGATGACGGAAAACTGGAATGACAACAAATTATGTGGGACTCCAAATTATGTGACACTGCGTCTTGATGGCTGGCTCAGGTTCACTTGTTGCTTTGTGTCGTCGGATCACCTCTGCAGAGGATCAGCTGGCTTTTCATGTTCTGTTTTCTTGTTATTGTCTGAGGATAAATTGAGATATTGCATGCTAAGCTCTTTATTAAAACCTACAAATCCATATTAAGGAACCTGTCCTTTGAGCAAAGCCTCTGTTATTTTTCTATTGAGGACTTGTATTTCTGTACCCTTTCCTGAGCGGCTTGGCTGGCACGGTGGAGCTCATTTTCCCCGTCTGAAATATTGAGCCGCTTGTAGTTACAAATGCCAGATGTGGAATATTCTAGCGGGTTGTTGGTATCATCGGTCTTGAGGGGAAACATTTGGGTTTGACCTTTTGTGTTTATTGACTGGAGACGTTTTTGTCTCCCCCTGCTGCACGAGTCGGGCTGCGTAATGCGACGGTGGGCCATGACCCGACATTTAGCTCCAAGCTGAGGTCTCGGAGGAGAGAACGAGGGCAGTAACGCACGGCGGTGTATCAGATTCCTCTGAACACCTGCGAGTTTTTAAGCCCGGGGTTCTTCCACATCACAGACGAGTGTGAAATTCATTTTCTGAGTTTGCATTATTTTATTTTATTTTTTTTTAAAAAAGCTCCATAAAAATATGTGGTTCCAGGTTATTACCTTTCTTTTGTTTACTAAAAATTGAAATTCAGGATTTTAGAGATGCAGTATTTTTTTTTTTAAATTTTAATTTCATTTAAAGCTCAAATCTGTTTTCAGTCAGTTTCTTCCACTAAAACAAGACAAGAGGCTGTGTTGCATTTAATGATGCCTGGGAACTCTGGGAACTGCTATTACGTTTTAAAAGTGTTGTTTTCTGACTTCATGGAGCCTAAATGATCTTATAATACTCTTACATTTCCATAGAAAAGGGACGAATCAGCTATAAGCTACATCAGCAGGGGGTGTAATTATGCCAATGTAATAATCTCTTTTTATAGATTTCTCTCTTTAACGTTTATATCTTTGATGCTTTCAGCTTCCCGGGAAGAAGTATGCTCCAGGCTATAATGAAGATGTTGGAGACAAAAACATCTGGCTGAAGTGAATGTTCCTCTACTCAACACTCATTGTTGGCTGATCAGAGTTGTGAAATCTGTCGTTCTGTTGTAAATCCTGATTAATATGTATTAAAAGAATAAATTTTGAATCTAAATGTCATCTGCTCTAGTTTAAATTTCTGACATTAACTTGTGAAGACAAGAAGAGCCGTTGGGTTTCTGGGTCGACTTACAAACGTGTCTGTCCAGCATCGTTCTGTCGTGTGCACATTTGTTTGCGTAGTTTTATTTTATTTTATTTTTTTTGTTCTTTCTGGGTGAATAATGTGAAAAATGCCTCAAGTCATGATAATTAATGCTGTATCTGTGAGGGACGAGTGACCTGTCCAGGATCCGTGTCGCCTTCCAGGATCTACGTTGCCTTCTGCTCATTTACACCTGGGATTGACTCCATCTGACCCCCGTGACCCTGAACAGGATTGAACCATGTAAATTATGACAGTTTCTGAGAGATATTTACATTTTAAAAAAGTGCAGACTGGGAAGTAGAATCTGAGATTTAAAAAAACAAAAAGAAACTCTGAAGCAGGGGTGGGGAACCCTGATGATCAAGACCCAGTGTCCTGTATGTTTTAGATCAGGGGTTTCGAATTTCAGTTCTCGATGGCTTCAAACCTGCACATTTTGGATGTATCCTTGAAGCAACACACCTGATTCAAATTAAAGCTCATCACCAGCTTGTCATCAAGGGCTGCACAACTCTGTTAATGACACAGTCATTTGTATCGGGGTGTGCTGAAGCAGGGAAACATCTAAAACCTGCAGGACTGCGGCCCTCGGGGACCTGAGTTTGGGACCCCTAGTTTAGATGTTTCCCTGCTTCTTCACACTATCACACAAATGACTGTGTCATTAACAGAGTTGTTCAGATGATAACCTGTTAATGACCATTAATTAGAATCAGATGTGTTGGAGCAGGGAACCATCTAAAACCTGCGGGACACCGGCTCTTGAGGACCAGAGTTCCCTGGCCCAGAGTGGTGAGGTCTGAGTTAGCCAGAAAGTGCAAGTTTAAACAAAGGGATTATATCTCTCTTGTAAACCTGCAAGTTTTCAGAATAAGTCACTTGGATCACAGTGATGCTTGTACTCAGTGACCGGATCAAATTAGCCCTCCTGTTATGTTCCAGGTCAAATCAACCCGTTTTAAAGTTTGAAGATCTAGGGAAAATAGTTAATTATTTTTTTCTGTGTGAAACTTCTTCTGCTAGTGTAATCAAAATATAATTTTAGACATCTTTTGGACAATTAAACACGCACCAAATCAAAATGACCTGGGAACACCGTTGCTATACCTGACAAATGAACATAACTGCTTCACAAACTCCAAGGACATGATCCTGTGGTAACTTCTGACACTAACCAGCAGTCAAGTCACCTTGTCAACTTCATCCTCTAAATACAAGACACAATTTCCAGTTTTTCTTTGAAATTTGTGAGTTTATAAAGGTGTTTTCCCCAGAATTTGATTTCCCCTACCCAACATCTTATTTTCTTCTTTTGTTTTTGCTCAGGTAGACCTTATATGCTGTTGTAAGGAACACTTTTGGACAGACAGCAGCAGCTGTGACTCCATGTGGCAGCACATGAGCTTAAATGCTTGACTGTTCAGGGTTTGGCAGGATTGCTCCAGCTCAAAGTGAGTTTAAATCAAGAATCAAAGTAATGAAGAAGAAAGTACAAGTTGCTTCACACTTAGTGACATCTGGACTTTGCTGGAGGGTTTTAAAAGTGCTTTGATGAGTAAAACTATGTTTCACACCAGCTGCCTTGTGCAGGCAGGTGTTACAGAGCTGTAATACTGTTAAATTAGCAGGATTCACACCACACACACGGACCACTGGAAGTTCTGCTTTCAAAGTGGCAGAGAAGCCGTCAGTTACTCATATTGCATTTCAAGGTAATGTTTCTTTAAAAACTGCTTTCTGAGCTGTAGAGTATATTCTTTGCTCTCAAACTCCAATGAAAGACAAGTTTGTATCTCTGAAGTTGGCAGAATGAAGCTAAAACAGCAGTTTCAAAGGAGGCGGAGTCGAGTGTCTGACTCCGCCCCTAACAATCTGCCGCTATGAATTGAACAATAAACTCATGGTTGAACTGATATTTTAGTTAAACATCATTGCACACTGCATATTGCATTACTACTTTTGGGGGGGAAAAAAGGAAAGAGTTCCTAAAAATTGTGTGCTAGGAAAATTTGGGTTATTGTACACCTTTTCCTTCTTTCAGTAAATTGGGAGATATGATGTGCACTGGTTGGGGTCACATTAGCCTGTTCATTAGTATCAGTTCTAAAAAGAAAAGTGATTCAGCTGTTCATGTCAAAAAAATGGACTCTCAGACAAAATCAGACAATGTGAAACTGACATCACAGAAGACCAGTCGGATTTTTGTAGGAGATGACTGAGCTGACCCAGCAGCCTCCTGCAGCTCTTCATCATCACAGCCAGATCTTTGTCCAACTTCATCAACACACTGGGCGTGAATAGTGCTGATGCTGCAGATTGGGACCGAACCAAGCTGTTCCTGCCTGACTGAGAGACACTTGGCCACCTGGGAGGAAGAGCTAAGGCCATAATCACTGTTCATATTATGCTGACTCTCTCAGCGGCCAGCGTGACCCGCTCCTCTGAACTCCTGCTTCCATATTTAAACATTATCTCAGCTTAAATGAAGTGTCAGCATGTAGTAAAAGGGATCTGCTGGTTTTGATTACAGGCTTAGAGGATTCAGAGGGCAGTCATGGGCTTTGAAAGTGAGAAGTGGTGATTAACTTCACCGCCTTTCGCTGTGCTGTCATGTAAATGAGCAGCTCCTCATTATGATGGTAAGCCTACAGCCTTCCTCAGAACCCTCCTACGGTGCAAACACTCTTCCTGGATGATGTCCAGCTTTACAGAAAAGGATCTTAGAGTCACACTTCTGAACATCCCATGCAAACTGAGTGATTACAAGTTAAAAGCAGTAGTCAAGGGTGCACCAGGGTGAGAAATGAGCTGTGAGTTGAACCGGACAGTCAGCAGACAGCGCAGGCCAGACTCGTGCTTCAGGCTGAGAGCAGCTTGTTTACTCGCCGTCCAGTGGCAGACAAATCAGAGGGAATAACCGACAGCACAGCAGCCCGGAGCAGTCTCACTGAACTAATGGAGGGAGGAAAACATGAACTCTGCAGAAGGAGCTCGCCACGGTGCACCGTCTCCAATAATGCAACGCTGTAGTTGAGCCCAGGCAGCAGAAAATGTCTTGCAGAATGAAGCCGTAACTCTTCAGATGTTGCAGAAGTAGAGCTGATCTGGAAGCAGTAAGTTAAAGTAATGGGTGAAGAGGAGGAGAGCAACTGCAGCGCTATCTCATGAGCCTGTCTTCAACTCATTTTGGGAATTTTGTCTCATTCCAAGCTGCCGTTGGGGTTCACACACCTGATATGGTCCCTCTTTTATGATTTGATATGTCTAAATCATTTCATAAGATAAAAGAAATTATAAAACTATTTTCAAACAATTCAGAAAAACTATTAATATGTGGGAAACATTTACGACATTTGTGAATCCTCCTAGGCATGGACGTCTCCACAAATTTATCCCAAATCAGAGTGTGTAATGCTCAGAGAAGAAAGTCAGGCAAGAGCTACATCTAAGACCTTGTAACACCATTCTAAGCATCTTAAATATTAAAGTTCATGATAGCATGGTTAAGTACGGATTGTGCTGATGGTTTGCCAGGAAAGAAACCTGAAAGCTCAACCAAAGTTCACAAAACTGCAACTGATCAAACTACAACAATATCCTACAGATAAATGTGACCAAAGTGGAGTTATTTGATGAAAAGCGAACAGAATTTCAGCAGAAACACCTCATACCCCCAGAGGTGGAGTAGTGATGATGTGGGGTTGTTTTCAGCCACCAGATCTGCTATGTTGCAGTTAGAGTCGACTATGAACTCCTCTGTATATAAAAGTATTCCAGAGGCAAATCTTTTCAACATCTGTCCAACAGTTAAAGCTTTATTGAGATTGGCATAGAGCAAACATGAACAAAACAAATCAACATCAGAATGACTGATGAATAAAACAATCAGGGTTTTGGAAAGAGTTCACACCTCAACCCAATTTAAATCCTGTTGTGACACTTTCAAAGATCTCTTCATAAAAAATACCCCAAAACCCAACTGAACTGCATTTATATGGGGAAGAAGAAAGGGTCAAAACTCCTTCACTGGGATGTCAGAGACCGATAAAGTCATACAGGAAACAAGTCTTACAAGTTATTGTGCCAAAAGGTAGAGCTACAAGGCTTTTGAGTCATCGTCGATACTTAGTATTGCCAATATGATCTTTTCTGTTTAGTATCATTTTTTTCTTATCATTGTTATAATTTTTTCTTAAATAAATATAGTCTCAGAAAAAAGTTATTTTTCTTTTTGTCTGATGTTGTATTTACCCAATCTCAAGATGACTTACACTATTAGTCAAAAGTCCAAACTTTTAACCGATAGTTCACAAACAACAATAACAACAAAAATACATGGTTAAAAGACTGTATATGTATTAAACTTAACATATCACTGTATTTTAACCCAAAACGCCCATCTGTCCTTGTTTTTGCAGACTTTCTAATGATTCACAAATAAAGATTCTCTGATGTGACAAAAGTAAAGTATGACTCATTTTGGTAAAACCATCAAATTTTTACCATGAAAGTACTTTTTAAAATTTGATACAAGATATATATCTTGAAGTTCAAATCTCCATCATACATGCTTGGAAATCCACTCTCCATCAGCAGAAAGTGGACTTTCAGATAAGATGTGATGATGCTGCAACTTCTCGTGGAGTTGTGTTTTTTAACTCCTGTGAAACAATCAGTACATTATTTTATTTATTTATTTCTCTGGCAGACAGAGTCTTACTCCCATGCAGTCTTAGACGTCATGGTGGATTCATGGTGAAAACTCTTGAGTTTTTACACTCAAAGTAGAAATAAAGTCAAAGAACATGATAGGAGAAGTTAGATCTCTTGACTGGGATTTAGATATTCTCAGGAATGAACACATCACTCCTTCACTTCTGACCAATTTGCTATATCTGAATGATTAAAAAAAAAAAACATCCCCACATCATGATGCTGCCACCACCATGCTTCACTGTGGGGATGATGGTCCCTGGGGGGAAATGTTTGTTCAATGGAGTACTTTCTTTGATATCCAAATGTTTCAAGACCCATCTGACTAAATAGAGCCTTCTTCTAGTTGTTTGCATGGTTTCACATTTCTTTTCTTGAAGCAGAGCCATTTCTTGCTGTGTTCTTCATCAACTTTTTGGTTTTTTCTGGTGAGAGCTTTCGTCTCCATTCAACTCTATAATAGAAATTCCATGTTAATGTAAATCCAGTCCATTTTCCCGCTGCACAGGTTCTGAAAGCTGCTGGATGGTCCACAGAGACCTCATGCATTAAGTTATTTTCAAGAGGAAAGAAAGACATCATCCCTGTTGGTATCAGCTCCAGCCAACTAAGAAGAGAATCTCTTAATTAATGAAGCAGAAACTCCCTGTTTTGACAAATTTGATTAGTTTGTCAGAGCTCCAGTAAAGACAATGCTAAGTGCCAAAAAGGTATGACAGCTAGCCGGTGGCTACACCCGGGCATCAGCCAACTATTATAAATTGTTAATAATTATAACTATTATTTATTTATGCATAAATGTGTGCTTTTGTATAATTTTACTTGTTGTGGTACATGTATATTTGGCTCTATACAGTTGTCTTGGATGTGATATCTAGTTATGGAGACCAAAATATTTTTTTTTTTTTAAATTGGGATTTATTTATGTTTTAATTGTGCTGCAGAGTTGGGAGACTGATTCACTTTTGGAACCGACCCCTAGCGGTCATTTGAGGAACTTTAATTTTTCTTACTTCCTTGTTGATCTCAACCCTGAAAACTAAATGTAGAACCTTGGGACTGATGTGTTGGAGAGCACTCTCCATCATCAGAGGAATGTCTTTTAGAAGAACAGCGTTCAACCCTGAGAAGCAGCTTTTGTTGCTCCGGCTCAGTTCTGGCCAAACTGCTGCAAACCTTTAGCTTTATGTAACTAAGATGCTTGAATACAATCAGGCTGTTTCTGTCAGCTGAAAGCTCACGAAAGAACTCCATGCTTTAATTTCCTCTTTACAAGAGGTGGCAGACTCTATTTCAGCTCAGACCACGTCAGCATTGTGGTTGGACTTGAAGGGCCTGTTATACAGCAACTGGAAGGCAGTTTTGTGATATTACACATCTGCATTTAACTATTAATTGATACTGGTATTCTATCTTTTACAGAAGTGTGGTAGACACATGATGGAAATCTGCTGTAAGGTCTCTAAAAATGCTGAGAAGTGATTGCTGTTAGAGTTTTCATCAACACCTAATGAAACATAATTGGGTGCTTCTTCAACTGTGTTGTCAAATTTTCCACTGGTTCCCTGATTCCATCTGCAGTTTAAGGTCATATAGGTTCAGTTGTATTTAGAATACTCTTAAAACTGCACCTTGTGGAAGACACCTGAAGTGATTTCTTCAGTCAGATTAAAACTGTCCTGCATATCTCTCTCTCTCTCATATATATATATATATATATATATATATATATATATATATATATGTATGTTGTGGAAATGTATTTTATTGAAAATTCAGGCAGCTTTTTAATTATTGGATGCTTCATTGATTTTCTTGATGAGCTATGTTGGCATTCGTAACCAGATTGGTACCTTCTCTATCCAACAACACTTGGACTTCATCTGAACAGCCACGCAAGGCCCAGACTGGCTCACATGGCTGCAGGTGAATTTTTAGTCTTAGCCATGGTGTAAAAGCTCTGGAAGTATCCAGTTATCACTTCTTGACTTTGCTTATTTCTTTGACAAACTATTTCCTTAGCTTCCTAGTCAGGCATCAGGGTTTGTGGACACCCACCTGGAAATTCTGATCCATTTCTACCAGTGGCACCTTTGGGGAATCCTGACCTCAAACAAACCCAGATTGTAATACCCTTTGCCATCTTTTGTATTAACATTTGCATCAACATGTTCACATTGCTATTGTAGGTTGGATAAATTGAGGTGCCATCTTGAGATTTACAGATGTAATTCAGATTTATTATACTGTATTTATTGCAGTGCTCTTGATTCTGGTACAAACAGCTGAAACATCCAAAGGAATGACCACACCACAACCTTCCTGGAAGTTTTACAGTTTTTCCTATAGATCTGAATGTTCTGGTTGGGATGTCTTATATTCAGAGTGCTGAGTGTGAACAAGTGGAAAGAGCCAACAAATGGCTCCTAAAACTCAACATCAGCATTTTCTCTGTTTGGGCCAGCGAGCTGTGGCATTCGCTGTTAACAGATATCAGACATGCAGGCCGAGTACCCGTACTTCATTCAAATCTCTCTCTCTCTCTTTTCTTTTTTATACACCAAAAATTGCTTTGCAAAGTTAAACCTAACCAAGAGTAGACCCCCACTACCACCACCATCAAGCTCTGAACCTCTAAAGGATTGTTCTTATAAAAAGGAATCAATACAAAGGGCTAAAGAAACACAGTCATACATAAATCTTGTTCAATTTGTACATTTTCAAAGAAGCAGAATGATTGAATTCCAAGATAAAATAAACACATAAATTAAAATAAATCATTTAACTCTGACTAAAAGTTTCTTTTGCCTAAGATGAATCACTTGTTCTTGGCACACCTCTTCATCCATGTTGAGATGACTGATGATTGTTCCACTTCAGAACTGGCATCCATAGCCACTCTGAGAGGGTTGAGAGGGCTGAGAGGGTTTTGGGCTATCCAGAACAGCAGTGGGGAAAAGGCATCTCCTTGATATCTACCACCCTTGACGGCAAGTTGTGCAATTGGCTTTGAGTTGTCCTCTAGAACTGTCTTTCATAGACCTATTGAGTTTTTGATGAAGGCTCTCATTGTCCTGCTGATGCTATACAGCTCCATGCATTCAGTTTTCCACATATACGGCATTGAGTACTAACCTATTTTCTAGCCAATTCTGACAGTGCACAGGTTGGTTTGCCATCTTTGGCTACTGTCCTTTCAAGCAATAGTTGGTCAATTAAGTATTCAACTACATTGTTTAACAACATCTTAAAGAGTGAAAGAATACCTGAGGAGTGGAGGAAAAGTGTACAAGTGTCAGTTTTGAGAGACTAAGGGTTTTGTCCAGAGTTGTAGCAACCATAGAGGTATAAAGCTGATGAGTGCTAGATTTGTGAGCAGTTGTATGGTTTCATGCCAAGAAAAAGCACCACAGATATAGTGTGTACTTTGAGAAGGCTGATGGAGAAGTACAGAGAAAGAGTATGATGGCAAAAAACTATTGAGTGGTATGGGGCAGATATGAGAGCAGCTGATAGCGGTGTAGTGTGTGGTAGGAGTAGGAGTAACAGATGGATTTCAGGTGGAAGTGGGTTAACATCCAGGATCAGCCCTCTTTCTTGCTATGGTGATGAATAGGAGATAGACACAGGATTCTCCATGGATTATATTTGATTTGTGATCTGTAGTAAGAGTAGGCAGCAGGTGAAAAAGAACCCAAAGAGGTGAAGATATTCACTAGAGACAAGAGGAATAATGGTCAGTCATGATAAAACAGAATATGAGTGTGAATGAAAGGGGAAAAGGTGGATCAGTGAGGATGCAAGCAGAGGTGAAGACGTTTAAATACTTGGGCTCAACTGATCAGAGCAATGTGAAGTGCGGAAAAAGGTGAGGAATAGAGTGAAGACTACGTGAAGTGGGTGAAAAAGATTGTCTGCAGTTATCTTTGAAAGAAGAGTAGCAGAGAGAGTAAAGACTCTAGAGAGACCAGCCTTTCTCTATGGCTTAGTGATGGCATCACTTACCAAGAGACAGGAAACAGAACTGGAAGTGGTAGAGATGAACATGTTAAGATTCTCTTTAAGTGTGATGAGAATGAAAGGGACCACATTAGAGAAACAGTCAGAAACAGACATCTCAGAGTAAGAGTGAAAGGGGTTAGATGATGAAACTACCAGGCAGGAGAAAAGGGGAGAAGAAAAGGACATTTCTGGATGTGCTTCTGGTTGCTGTGACAGAAGAAGGTGCTCCTATCAGTGTAAGGGATGGAAATAATATGCAGTGGTGACCCCTGAAGAGAAAAAATGACAGAACTGTGTCCATGCAACATCTTGGTGGGGGGAAAAAAGAACCTATTGGAGATTTTTGAAAAATAAAGTATTTGAAAATGACAGGATCGGTGAATTTGCTTTTCAGTTTCAAATTGATGGAATCCCCAAACACAGAAGACAGTTCGGGAGGAGAAGAAGGCAGCGAGTTTGTCAGGAAAGTTTATCTTGAAAAATCTTAAACCACAGCTAAAGGCATTGTGAGAGTTGGATCATCTAAAAAAAAAACCACAGACTCAAATCAGGCATGGGGTGGAACGGACTGGCAGGGTGCACAGGCTTGTGAAACCCAAGAATTCAGGCTGGAAAAAGACCAGAAACTCAGGGAAGCAAATAGGAGAACAAGCAGCATTGAACAGCAAACGCAGGAAAATGCAGCACACAGACTCACTCAAATACATACATACATACATACATACATACACACACACACACACACACACACACACACACACACACACACACACACACACACATATATATATACACACACACACACATATACACATATATACATAAATAACAGACACATGTCCCTCCAATTTAGGAGTTCAGCCCCCTAAAATTGGGGAGGAATATTTTGGGAATATTATAGCCACACAATCTCAGTAGAAGTGTCCATAATATATTTTTTAATTCATGACATAAACCGAGAAGTTAAAGTGAATTGGCATGACGTTACTTGACAAGAAATTAAATTAAAGTTTAAATAATGGCACTAGGTTACATCTGTCTGCATGAAAGCAGGAAGTAAGGAGCTCCTACAGCGTTTAGTTTGAATTTGCTCCTGATCATTATGAAGTCGGGAGTCGTTTCGACCCACATCCCTCCCTTCTGCAACCATTTCACACAGCAGGCATTCGGATGATTTGACCTGTTACAGATGACAGTTATCATCCTGTCAGTACTCATTTATTATCACAGTATTTCAATATCCCACTCTGCTTTGCTTTGGCTTAGGAGGTTCAGCTGCAGTGTAGCTTTAAATATAAATGAAGATGAAGAGATGCAAGAATCCTCCCATTAATCAGAGGGATGCAGGTTGATTTCTGGGTTTAGGAGTCAGACGTTGCTGTGGGAGCCTTGTGACGGAGCTGATGTCCAAAACAAGACTTTCAACTTTCATCTAAAGCTCACAGCTTCAAGGATTAAAACTAATTTAATGCTATGTAGCAGAGTATTGTCGCTTCAAAAGGCACATGTTGTTTTGGAGAAATGTCTGGGGAATCCTTGCAGGGACTCAGTGATGAAGTTGATGGGGGATCACTAGTGTCGGCACTTAGACATCCTGGGGCCCCTGAGCCTTCAACAGACTAGCAGAGCGGGTGGAAGAAAGAGGAAGTCACTGTAATGGATGAGGCCAGTCATCTTCCATCAAGCACCTCAACGAAACTGCTCAATACAAAGATTTCTTCACGCTCCAGTTCAGCGCGTCTATTCAGACTGGTGGTCTCTTTAGGCTCCCAGGAGGAGGCAGCAGATGGCAGTGTTGCTATCTGGATGCATGTTGTCAGTGCAAGAGGGAGGGGGAGTTGTTTCAACAATGCTCAGCTCACTCTGGGTGTGTGTGGCCACATACATGCTCCTAGATATTTGAGTGCCTGTGTGAAATTAGTGTGGAGACCTTTTTCTCCTCTCTCTGGCTTTTATTTGCAGTTGAAAACTGAGAGGAGCTGCTGGCTACAAAGAGTCCGTCCCTACTGCATCATATTACTCCTGCAAATATTCACTCTCGTAGCTTTGGTATGCATGAACACAAAGAAGTGCATAAGAAGATGTAGGAGTGGAGGGACCAACACTGACTGATGGATGATTTAAATAAATGACACATTTTCGTCTTGTGACTTGACGGAATTTGTTGAAATGTATTGAGAAATCATCTTTTTATCATTGTGAAAGGTTTTTAAAAACAAGAATTCCCACAGATCTGAGTAGGTGTTGCTGTAAAAGCAGCTATTCTTTGTTGACTCAGTGGTGACCTCGTTCTGAATCCAAAAGTTAAATAATTCAGTTATTTGAAGAACAGTTTTAACTTAAGTATGCTGTCAGCTCCTCATGCAGCTGAATCAAATTCTGATTTTATGCCAAGCAAGAACACAGACAAAAGAATAAAATCACAGAAACCACAAAGGATTTCTTACTAAGTCAAGGTCTCTAAAAAAGCCAGACGGTGCCCTTTTTTTCACGAGCTGACACACTTTCCTGAGGTCGCGGTAAAGTTTCAGACATCTTTTGGCCAAATGCCACTGAGATACAGCACAACAGCTCCCGTTTTCAAACATGCCTTGCATCATGATGCTCATAAACAAGGTAAACATTTGGTGTGTAATTATGCAGCCAATACTTGGTCTTTAGGGGTGCTGAGAACACTTTGTTCTGGAGAGTTTTTTTTTCTATCTCCCCTCTGTGGTGTCATAGAGGGCAGAATTTTCTTATATGGGAATATTTTCCAGGTAGTGTGAGTTCACAAGAGCAAAAGCTTCAGTGGTCACTTCAGCGGACATTTTCCTAACTCATTTTACTGAAACTCCCAATATACACCTACATATACAGAAATAAAACATAAATATGGTGGCTGAAAAATGACACAATCCTCAATGTTACACAATAGCAGACAATGAGCATAGTATTCAGATATAATCCTTTTTGATCGTTCCTTGGGATGTCCACATAAGTATTCTGATTCAGTCTCCAACAACATGTGTAGAAGCTTTGAGGTGTGGACCTCAGTTTCAGGAAATGTTAAAAACATTGTACTGATAATACACATTTCCAACAGTCAACTTATTAAGGAGTTGTTCGTGAACCAATAACTCTTCACATCAGCAAGCCTCCAGGAACTTGGCCAAACAGAAGACACTTCAACCAAATCTGCTCATTTTCAGGAAGAGCTGGAAAGGAAAACTAAGCCAAGCGTAGAGGTACTCTTCAAGAAGCAGAGATTCAAATGAGATGATAAAAAGAGCACAATACAGCCACTGTAACTGAACACTTAATAGAGTGAAATTGTGCATTTGAGCTACAGTATAATTATTTGCAGTCCAGACCTAAATATGGGTATCATCAGTTTGAATTCTGCTACAACTCTGTATATAACTCTACATTTTTCTTCCCAATCTTTCCATCCACTGGACTGTTGACCCATCTAGGGTGCACCACACTTCTTGTGTGTTGACAGCCGTGACCATGAATAGAACTGAAACAAATATAGAATATAACTGATTTATCTCTCACTCAGCTGTCTGTCTGTCTGACGGGAAAACACAAGACTGAGATCTCCTATCTGCTTGGTAAAGCCATTAACAAAAAAAAAAAAAAAAGATTGTGTGGCATTACAAAACCACAAATCTATCAACACATAGTTGAAGATAAGAAAAAGTGCTGCAAGAAGACAAAGCATATTTTTCAGGATTGAGTCCCGGAGGACCCTGACCCAGTTTAACCTCCAATGTTTCATATGAATATTAATACTGCTTATAATTAGTCACCACTTCCTTCACTGCACCTGGCTGAAATGCTTCTGCCTCCTTAGGGAAAGCACTTTGCTTCATGAGACCAAAACAAGTTCATTTAAGGAACTAATTTTGTCTTTGAAATGACTACTTTGTGTATAACTCATGCATATTTTCATGGTTGAAGCAGAAGTTCAGCTGCTCGACTGTTCACGGTTACTTTGTCATACTTTTTGTGTTTCATGATGTTTTCTGTTGGCAACACGTCTGGACAGCAGGTAGGTCACTTTTTAAATGTCATGAAGAGTCTTACTTATGTTGGGATGCTCCCATGACCTCAGTTGTCAGGTAGATGTTGGAACTGAGGCAGTCTTTACTGCATCTCGGTGTTACAACAAAATCAAGCATGTTTAATATTATCTTGAGTCTCTTGTCCCATCCAGATTGTGCCTTTGCATGAAGTAATTAGTATCAACAGCCATTGACAGGAAAGAATGCTGAAGGAATCACGTAAATAGTGAAATCTTTAGTCCACAACTTAAAACTCTGGCTTATAGTCTCATTTAGTCTTTTAAAAACCTTTCTACAGCTTTTACAAAATTAGCTAGCTTATGTTTAAAATCATCTAGCATTAATAAATCTACAAAAATGGAACTAGGTAAATATTACACAACAGTAAACATGTTTCTTTTTTCCTTTTTAAACTCTTTTCTGTTGAACCTCTACACTAACTAGTTGACTGTATTGCACTTCTGATTTTTCATGGCTGTTGTGCCACTGTGATGGCACCACGGGCTAAATTGCAACTGCAGATTTGGCAGTTTGCTTGTGTCTGATTATCACTCTGTTTAAAAAAGAGTTTCTGCACAACTGAGGTCTTGTTGTCTTCTTTTTAACAACCAATGTGAAATGAAGCCTTACTGCAGGTGATGTTCACAGCTGCCAGAGAATCAGAGATCAAAAATAAATTATATTATTATTATTATTATTATTGCTGTTGTTTTCACATTTTAATAGACTAAAAGACTATTGAGGTATCAATACTGAAAAGCAGATGCCCATCCAGCAAACACTTGTCCAGATGTCTGGATAGCCTCCTCGAGGACCAGCCTCATGACTGCAGCAAAAGATGATAATCCAGTGGGCACAGTGAATGGGGATGTTGGGAGTCAGCTTAGGTGAAGACACAGTTGCCCTCAGTGACAGGTGAGTCTGATTGACAGGTGTGGGTGTTCCTCCTCTCAGCGTGGTACAGTCAGGTGGCAAGAGTCAGGACCAAAAACTGCACACAATAATCTGTATCTTCTGCGATACAACACTATTAAACTAACTTCTGTGTTCACATTTGGTGGTTTGCAGAAGCGTTCACTGATTTAAACTCTGTTTTTAATGCATTCAGAGATTTACTGAGCTCATGATAATGGACTCAAAATATGCCACAATGGACTCTGAAAAGTGGTTCATAATTTATGGTTGCTAACGAGACACGTACAGCCCAAAATGGACCATGCAGAAGCACTGAAGCCTCGCATACAAATGCAAGTAATATTCTGTTTAAATTTCGATGCGTTACTGGTTTATTAGATTATTTTTCTTCCTTATTTCTGCAGGCGCCGGACAGTTATGAGAGTTACATTTGAAAATAATGTGCTAAATGTAACATGCTTAATGTCAATGCAGCAGAACATCACAACACAAATGATGCAGAGCATTTACTTATTAAGGATAAAAAATTTGAAATATACTGCGTGCATCTCAAAAAGAGGATAAACTGTTGCTTAAATTCAGTTTTAGAGGTGATGCTGTTCATGGCAAGAAAGTTAATTAGGTTATTTAGTCATCCCACAAAACCCCAACATGTTTAAATGTTTTTTTCAGTTTTAATGAGTTAATGAGGAGATTATATTTATGGACTGCTTCAGGAATGAATCACTATCCTCATGGAGGATCTAGAGGAACACCCGGCAGGGCCTCTCTGCTTTGGCTGCTGCCCTTGCGACTCAAATCCGAACAAGCAGAAGTTAATGGATGTATCCTCATCGGATTCTTTTTGACTTCCAAAAAACGTTATTTAGTTTCATTTACACCAAGAGTTAATTTATTCACATCAGTCCAAATTTTAAAGGTAGGGTAAGTGATCTCTGAATGACCTCCAGCCATCTGTGATTGGCTGGAGCAATGTTCGTAATGGTATGGGGTGAAGGCCACCCCCACTTCCAGTTTATGGATCTAGATGTTTTTTTTCCTACAGTGTACTCATGTGATGGGCAGCCAAGATGGTAAGGAAATATTCCCCGAACTGGGATAGAAAATGTCTGTAATCTCTACCTTCAAAGCTTCAGATTTTTTTTCCAGAGTAAAAATACATTTGTGTCATCTGGAAAAGAAAAAAAAAAACAATTTAGTAATGCTAAAGATATCCTGACTAGTGATTAGAAGCACTGATGATGCTGTCATCCACAAGCAACCGCCTGCTGAGTCATCAGCATGAATAATGAAGTCATTTAAATCTTGTGAAACATGCTGCTGGTATCCGATTCAAGATAATCATAGTTTATGTGTTATTATTGTGTTTGCAGTTTTAGTTTTGACCATGCCTTACAGGTTTCCATGTGATTTTTGTCCTGCTCTTTATCCTGAAGCACCCTCTTCTTTTTGCATTTTTAGTTTTGTTTCAAGCCTGTATTTGACGTCCTGTTTTCACCCCCACCTCCCCGGCATTTCTTTTTTTCACTCCAGCTCTTTGTCATGTCAAGTTGGCTTGTTTTCTTCATGTTTTCTTCTTCCACACATTTGAAAATATGGTTCTACAGCGATCTCTGCTGCTTTCTTTATCTGTATATCTGGGTTTATTACTGACCAAAAACGAGCAGGTATTACTTTTCATGTGCTTGTCTTGCACTACTTTTACTTTAGCATTAGCCGTTAATGATTCTTGATGGTTGCTAACAGGTAAATGGGGTGAGATCCAGGACACCACCATCACTCAACTTCAGAAGAGACAGCACAGCACATAGAAATAATTGGGGCTAAAATGCCACTTCCCACTTGGAGTGCTTTTATAGCTGACATACATGTGCAGCCGGGGCTCCCTTTCACACCCTGTCCAGCTACCACCGTGGGTAAATATAATTTTAAATGCTGACAACCAGAGTGTGAATGCAACAACATGAGCCATCTGTTTGGATAGCTGAGAGGGTTCACAACAAACAATGTTGTTCTGCAACGTGACGGCACAGTTCTCTGTCATATCTCCTGACATGTCTGATAATAATGTTATTGATAATCTGTCACCTCGAGTGCTTTATGTGTCGCTCTGCCTCCAACGTGATATTGGAGTAAAAAGTGCCTCCAGTGTTGGTGGATGTGTCTAGTGTATCGATACCATGCTGAACTGATGTGACCGGCTGTTTTCAGACTATATGTGTTGTTAACTGAAACTTCACCCAGTAGGTAGCCGCGTGGGCTGAACACTGATGTCTAATACTGGTCATATCTGTAAAATCTCATGCTGGAACACTCATGAGTCAAAGGTCCACAACTGACAGTTTCTATCCTGGACTGTCAGAGCACCTTGTGACCCAGCCAAAAGCTGCTCTGACCTCTATTATCTTCATGCCAAAAATGTAGAGTTTTAAATGAAATCTTATGTAGAATGTAGAATTTCAAATTTTACTATTTTTGACATCTACTGCAACTCCTGGGTATAAAAACTAAATTAGGACTTTGAATTGTGCTCATAATTTTAATCTTTGGATTTGCTAGAGTAGGTTTATGGACACTAATGTAAAATAATAATGACACAATGTCTTTTACTGCCCTTCTTAATGTCATTTTTTCTAAAATGGTTCACTTTAGCTCTTTAAGGAGTGCCTCCTGATAGTCTGTCTGTACTGATGATTCAAAAATAATTAAATGTAATCTTTTCTGTCACCACAATATTTCTGGATGAATGTGCTTTGAACAGATGAAACAAAAGTGAGCATGTTTGGTTGTAAAAGCAGCACAATCATAAACACGGTGGTGGAGGGGTGATGATTTGGGCTTGTTTTGCAGTTGCAAGGTCTTGGCACCTTGCAGCCATTGAGCTCTCCACAGAGTCTTCCGTGTACCAGAGTATTCTGGAGGCTGACATGAGACCATCTATGTGACAGCTAAAGTTGGGTGGAAACTGGAACATGCAGCATGACAACCATCCAAAACAAACCACAAAATCCACACCAGAATTACTTAAAAAAAAAAAATAATCAAGAAGGTGCAGTGGTCCAGAGGTCAGCCTGGCTTGAATGCTGCGATAGAACATGTAAAAGACGTGTCCATGAACGAATGTACATAAACCCCAATAAATTAAAGCAAAGGATCTTAAATGAGCTTTGCTGAGAGGAGATGAAGGTGTTTCTGGATCATGTTTACATGTGGCTTATTCACTGCATGACAGATGTTTAATCTGGTTTCATGGACAGTATGAGGAAACGTGTTCTTATACAGTGGTTTCTGAAGTTTTCCTCCACTCATGCAGGGATTTCCATTTGGTAATCATGTAGTTTTTAATGCAGAGCTGCTTAACGACCTGAAGATCACAGGGGTGCAGGATGCATTTTTTCTCCAAGTTCAAGGGATCTTTCATTTATAATATGTGTTGTGGATGATGAGATATTTAAAGACAGTTTTTCATGGAAAGGTCAGTCTCTGCCCATCTTTACTTAAAGAGATTCTACCTCTCCAATTATATCTTCTGACTTGTTGGCAATTAACATAATTAGTTTTTAAATGTTTCTCTGGACGTTAATTTTGTTGCCACTTACTTTTCCAGGCTTTTGTTGAATTGAATCAAATTGAACTGAATTTAACAATACTTTATTAATCACCAAAGAGACATTATATTGTTGCAATGTAAATTAAAATAAGCATGGAGAACAGCAGATGTGGTCGAAACCTTCAGAGTTCACCATGAATGCGTTGGTTACAGGCTCCAGAATGTTATATTCGTCACCTGGCAACAGCTGTGGTGATGTGGTTACATGAAGCATTGGCAGGTAAGACATGTCAACAAGTACACGGATGGAAACTCAGAGCCAGTTGTTCAACATCTAGGGTGCAGAGGTGCTTCTTCACACATCCATGATTGCATCGTCTGTTGTTAACAAGTACTCCTGCTCTGCTTCTGTCAATCTGTCTGAAGTGTTTTTTTCTGCTGTCCAGGATCATGATGATTGATGGGGGAGGCAATGATCAAAACCTTGTCTTTTGTGTCCTCCTTTCTCTGCCTGCTCAACATCCTTGACCTCTCCTCTGCATTTGTAAATTTTTTTTCCTGATCATTAGCTTTTGAAAACTCAGTCTGTCTCCATTTCTGATGCAGTATATATATGTCATCAGCGCCTGAACTGAGCATCTTTCTGGCTCAAATGAAGACTTCCTCTTCTTTGTTTGCTTTCAATCCTCTTTTTCAGACGTGATGCTGGGGTTGCACGGCAACTGTAGCACTGACAAACAGTCCAAAATCCTCAGTGACTGCAGGGATCAGAATCTTCTGCTAATTAATGATCTTGATAAAGGGCAAAAAAATTTGCAGCTCGCTCTTGATAAGTCTGCAGAGTGCGATAATGTGAACAGAAATCTATGTGGTTATCTTGTGACTGATACAAATGGATGCATAGAAAATGTCATTTCAAAGCCACTCCCTTATCTCTGCCACACATTCCCATTTTAAAAGCATTGCCTCTCATTTTTGTGGAACAACAAGATCATGAGATGCATGTCAAATATCCCTTTGTTTCATCTTTTTCATCAGGCTCTTTCCCTCGCAGCACTTAGGTGAGGATATTCAGGGAGGTTGGCCGTGAGTGAGTGCCCTTTGCATCAGCTCAGAGAACAAAGCGATGAAAAGGAGCACCGAGTTGTCTGATTGACAAGCCTTCTGTGGGGCTGTTAATCTTCCTCTGTGAGTGCTGGAATTATCCTGCCGGACCTTACTGCCCTCTCACTCGAAGTGAGAAGTCAAGTTTAAGAATTAGATTACACAAGGACGTGCTTCGCCGAGTGGAAGTGGTGAAAAAAGAGGAATTCTAGGTGAGATCTCATCTGTCTAAGTGCTCACAGCAGTTTTATTCAATTTTTGAGCTAACTAGAATTTTAACAGGGCGGTGTGGTGAAGGGGAAGAGTGGAAGGCAGGGGCTTTTAAGCAGGTATAAACCTCACATCAGAAAAGATTCAATGTCAAACCGTGATAGAATAAACTTTCCTTTCACTTTTACTTGGGTGCTTTGAGGAACTACCAATAAGAGATGAGAAAAGACATGATATATTATGTATTAGATAGTGAGGAGTGGAAAAAGCTTGTGTCCACAGGTAATTTTTCCTGTGCAAAAATGGATGTAGAGACTGCTGCTTTCTCCATCCAGCCTTTTTGACAGTCAGCAGAGGAGGATTTCTGTGTAGCTGCCTTAAGTTTGATGTGTCTTCTGTACTCTTCACTTCTGACAGCTTAATGCTTGAGCGGTTTTGTTTTTTCTCCACCTTCCCCAGGCCTTTTGGTAAGAGAAGAGGCTTGCATATTTCCTAGAACATCAATGATTCTTTTAATTTTTCTGTTTCATGGTCCCCGATGCTTCGAAGCGGTAAAGAGCTGAGGTTTTCTCCAATCAGTCGCTTCCAGCTAAACAAACAAGTTGCCACAGCTCAGCATACTCCAAACACGCAGCACATGGGAAGGCAAATGCTGTCTGTTCTTCACTAAGTGAAATTCAAACACAGGCACAACAAACAGGCAACTGATGGTGCTGCAGGCGGAAATCAGGCACAAAATAAGGTGAAAAGATGTGTGATAATAAATCAAAAGCTGAGAGGCGGTTCAGTGAGAAGGAGTCCTGGTATCAACACACAGGTAGCCAGCAACAGCAGGTGGGAGTGGCTGATAGAAAGTGGATTCACACTGCTGACGTTCACACTTTGAGTGGGTTGAGTCTGATTGTGGTTTTAATTGTCTGTTTTTGGTGCCATGATCACCACTGTGTTTCCAGGGTTTTGAACATTTTTCACCCCCCCAATCAGTTTAAAATTTAAGATTTGGATGTGAGGAATGCATTTTTGTGGAGTTTGTAGGAAATCAAAGATGACTTTGTCAGGCAGGTCAGTGGCTAGACTGGGACCTCCATGAGTCAGTCTCACTTGTGACCAGAATGTCCCTTGTAGCTCCTGTTTCCTGTCTCCGCTATATTACACAGGGGTGTTTTAAAGTGTTTTTCTTCTTCAGTTCACCCACACTTTATTGCAAAATATTTAATCTTTGTTGCAGATCCTGACCCTGGTCTGTCAGGTCATGGAGACTGAGATTGTGGTGACACTTGAGGGATGGTAGATGTTAAGGACTTAAAGCGGTGGCAGCTGAGGTTACTGATATACTTTTAGTTGACACCGTGGTTTTGTTTCACTGTGACTCAAATGCTGCAGCAGAGGTCATGTGACAATGATCAGCATGGTCATTCATCAGCTTACTTTATTTTTCTGCGCTTATTTATGTGCACTACTCTGCAGAAGCCTCGTACCTTATACTCAGCAGTTGGGTTAAATTGTGGTTGTGCCATTCGCTCGTAGCTGTTTCAATGCTCACTGGAGAAGTGGTTGTGTTCACACCGACTCAACTAAACCACACTCAGTCCCAGAGTTCCTTTGAGCTGACCAAAATAGTGCCAGTGTGAAAATACCCTTAAACAGATGAGTAATGCAGAGCTCTGTGTAATGTGGTGTCAGGCTGTCTGTTAACCAGCAGGTGACTCCTGGAATCACTTTTTCTGTGTAGCATCATTATTTTGATCAAAAACACAACAAACCTCAATGAATCTGGCAGGTCAGGCAAAAGCAGATGAAAGAAATTGACTAAATAAACAGAACAGAGATACAATTAAAGCCTCCAACGTCTTCCATAAACCCCCCGCATGATTACTCAGTCTGTCATGTTTGTAAGATGTGTTTCATTAACTCTGTATCAGGAAGCTCCTGTCGGTTCAGGTCCACTTCACTCATGTCCCTCTGTTATGTGTCTATTTGGCGCTGATAACAAGAAAACAGTCTGCTGCCTTTTGATTTCGTACAATAATTATTTTGTGATCATGAGAAACAGACTGACAGCTTGTTGTGCTGCTTGCAGAATAAATATTTCCAATCCCAAGTCTTCGACCTTACATTGCAAACAAAATTATTTTCTTGTAGGGATGTTGTGGATAAGCGTAAACAGCTGCAGAGACACAGAGTGCTGGGTTTTAGCCAACTGTTGGCCTCGACTCGGTTCGGGCTGATATTTCCAGTTATCTTAGCTGCCTAATAAAAGAGATAATGAAGCAAACATTTCAAACAAGTTAACCCTGCCTTTCTGCTCCAGACTCAGGCTATTCAGGCTGTCCCTTGCAATCATACCACTCCAGGAAACTCTGTTGTGGCTCATCTGAGTGTTGAAGAAGCAAGGAGTCTGCTTTTAGGAACTTCTTCCAGCATTCCTGCTCAGAACTTCAAGAAGACCATCCATTTGATGTATAAGCAGAAACAGCAATTACTGTCCACTCCCCAAACCAAAGGTGCAAGGAAGCTACCTTGTCTTTATTTGAGTAAAACCCAAATGTACGTTCTTTGAGCCGGTGGGGGAGAAGAAATGCCACTACAGTTTGACGCCTCTAGAAGAAGCTTGGGTTCCTTCCCCACCTACTCCTTGTATCACGGATGGGAATGTCAAAGCCCATAACTTCAGGTGGTACCCTGAACAATGTTACCATTGATCCACATGACCCCTCCTCCAGGTGGAGCTTCTACAGGATTGACACATGGTCTTTAAAACCTTCAAGAGTGAGGTAACTCCTCAATCCTAGATACCAGTTGATCTGTTGATGTGGCCTGAGCTGACTGTGTGGTGCAGATTATTTCCTTTATCTAGACATGAACTTGAGTCTGGTCAACGGGACCAGCAGCCTAAGCAAAGAGGCTTGGGCTTCCCTTTTGTCACCTCCTCCTCCAGCGCTGCTGGAAGAATACCGAGGCATTTCTAAGCCAGTTGAGAGATGTAATCTGTCCAGTGTATCCTGGGTCTGCCTCAGGGTCGCTATCCGTTTAGGCATGCCTGAAATACGGCCATGAGACATCCTAACCAGGTGCTTTCTGGATGATAGGATGTAGATCACAGATTTCTTTGAATATGAGCAGGAAACTGACATCCCACCATAAGAGGTCTCTTGAAAGGCTTCTGGGGATGTATTTAAATGTCAGGTGTAAACACACATGCTCAGAGGTTCCCAAGTGTGGCCCAATCATCTTGAAGGCTTATGTGACATAGCTTGTTAAACTTCTGAGTGGGTGAATTTGAATGTGGTGTCATTTGATATCTTTCAAATTTCAGATAATACCATTTTTAAAACTTTTTAAATCAGGTACTGTAGGACCAAAAAAAAAAAAAAAAAAAAAAAAAAAAAAATCAGGGCCAAAATGTGGACTCTGGACTTCTCTAACATTTAATTAAAAAAAAAAAAAAAAAACGCATTAGGGTATTTTTCAGCAGAGATATAAACCCAAGTCTGCTCTGGACAAAATCCTGGGGAAAACTGGCTAATTTAAAAAAGAGAGTGAGAAAGACATAGAGTTGCTGCCCTATTTCACATTGGGTGATTTTAATGGCATCTGGCTGCATCTGTCAGGTTAGACCCAGACAAGACCTGACATGTGCAGACGAGTTGGAGTGGTCTCTTACTGAACTTGAGTAAACCCTGTATACTTTTGTGAACTTGGACATAAAATTGTAAGTATCTTGTACAGTACTCATTCAGTTTGTGATTGACTTCACATGGCCAGAATGTAATATACAGATTCAAAAAACGGGAATCTATATGTTTTATGTTTTATGACTGCTTGGCAAACTTCTGAGAGACTGTTGTCGTTCTTCTGCTGTTTTGGGTCGCCTGGCTTCCCTTTGCTGTTGGGTTGAGGAGAAGCAAGAGTGACTCAGACTTCAAGCTACTGAGCTTTAAAATCAAAGTTGAGAGCTGGGAGGAGCTGCAGGTGAGAGTCAGATGATCATTTTAGTCATCATCCTCATTAGCTTGACTTTGCAGACCTCAAACCGACCATTATGTGCATGTAAACGAAGCTTTTGTGAGTGTATTGTTGCTGTAGCTCCTCCAGTCAAACACATTATTATTCCAGTGCGCTTCATGTCTCTGCTTCTGTCTGAGCTTCTCAATTTCTCACTTCCACTTGAGAGCAAGCTGTTGGTTAATTGGATTTTTCTTCCTCAGCCAGCATGAGGAAGAATGCGGGCATGCGACAGAGGCAGGACACACACGCGCTGCATACCAAATCCATTAGTATTTGGCCTGACAATATGCTAATCGCAGCTGCTGTCCACTCACGGCCTCTAATCGCTGTAATTATCGTGAACGAGATAATGCTGGGATCTGGACGATGCAGGGGAAGCTGGTTGGAACGATCTCCTGCATGCACGCTGCCACATCAGCATGCATGTGGAAACTGATAGCAGAAATTTTAATGAATTTGTCATTTTCCAACATGAGGCTCCATGATGACAAGGCTTTTATGCTTTTAATATTTTTCAGAACTGATTCTGAGGGAGAAAGGAAAAATAAATCTCTCTTCTTTCAGTTATTTCCTGGTTTATGTGCAATAAATCCTTTAAAGTGCTCACTTTAACAGCTGTTTTTACTCACTGTACTTCCATTTATTTGTGATTAAATCACACATTTTAATCTAATTAAGGTACACGTTAGACAGGTGTTAAATTGAGATTTGTTGTGGAGGGATTTCAGGGCACAGTGAATTTAGCGTGTGTATGCAGATATTATATAAAAGCTGATAATTAAATCTTTATGAGAACTTAATGTTTCTGTATCAACTGTAACAGTAAAGATGTCAATAAATAATAAGTAATATTTAAAAAATGACATTTTATTAGCTACACTAGACTGGAATTGATTTATAAGTTCTATATAACATAATAAGATGCAAACTCACTAATGTTTTCTAACTTTCTGGGACTTTTCAAACCTGCTTGATAAGTTAAAACAAATTACAAAGGACAACAAATGTCTTTAATATTCATCTAGTATACAATATAAGGATGTTTCCTTCTGTTTGCTTCATTGATTTCTACAGGAAGCTTCAAATCTTAAATTTAAATGAAATACATGTCTGAAACATACACCATCAATGTGAAAATTAGACTTCAAAAAACCTTAATAATAAGGACTGCAGGCTGATTCATATTTATTAGTTTGCATTTAACTGAGGAAATGGTCAAATTAGCATACGTCACCCCTCCATGGCGTAATTTACTCTGATACGAGTTAAAATCTGTAACGTGACAATATTTAAATTTAAAACTTGCTTCACAGTGTGCTGTGACTCAAATTCACCAGCTGGAATTTTTTTCAGTTAATGGAGAAAATCTGCCTTAATTTAATTTACAGTATATTTTTGTTGCAGAGGGATATCAGAAGTTTTAATTCTGCTACTACAAAGTTGAGACTGCCTTCCGAATTTTCTTTGGACTTTTGAAAGCTAATCAGCTCTAATCAGGTAACTTCACTGCTCTTAACTTCCCGGCTGGAACCACAACATCAAGGTGCACATTTCCAATAATGAGGAACATAAAGCTCCAAGTTGAGCTACTGTCAGCATGTTTTTTTACTTATATTTAACAACAATGACATACCCATTAATCCAGAGAGCTAGAGTTGATTAAAAACTACTCTCTGAGGAAGATCATCAACAGCCCTGATTATCTTCTTCACAACACAGTGATTCAGCAACAGAATCTCTTCAGTCAGAGGTTTTTTCAGATCCACTGCAATACAGACCACTACAGAGATCCTTCAGACCGCTACAGAAGATCCCTTAGACCACTACGGGAGATCCTTCAAACCTGTCCATAGCAATAAAACTCTACAATGACTATCTGAAGACACTTAAATAATTAAATCATGGCTACTGTAACAATTAATTTTACTTTGGGGACTAATGAGGTACTTTTGAATTTAATTGAGTGAAACACCAGGACGTTGGGGTCATGACTTTCCAGTGTCTGAAGAACATTGGCCTCGTCGTCAGTGAGCTTGAAAAGGATCTTATTGAGTCTCGTTCACAAAACAATCAACTATGAAGCGTCACAGATGAAATAATACACTTACAATTCGGTGGTTGGCCCCTACAAACAGACTTTATCCATTGATCTTTGAGGAACTGGAACTATTCTCCACAACCTCACAACCAAATACACTTTTCTTCTAAAACATCATGGAAACAAACAACAACAACAAAAAAATGTTTTTAAAGAAGCAGAAGCTGATCCCTCCTTCCTTGCAGCATTGTTGAAATCTTTTTTAGCTTTTAAAAAGATCCCAGTATCCATCCAATACTGTATAACAGTAGACCAGGTATTCCCCATCTTCATCATGACAGACAGGATGAAGAAATCAGGACAATATACAGTATGACACAAACACACGTATGCACACACTCGAGGGGCAATGACAAACACGGGGTTCAGTTGATTGAACCAGATACACATGAGGGACAAATGCTCTCAAAAATAAAATACAGCAAAAGATAAATAGGGCCACAACACACTCCACTATAAATAGTCAGAAAAATGAAGCCTAAAGCTAGAAAAACAAGATCAGTAAAACCAGGCATCCATGCAGTATGACAGCACCACTTGCAGATGACTGATCTGCATCCACGTACAAGGACTTACAGTAATCTAGCCAAGAGATAATAAAAGCACAAATAACTTTCAAAATCTCTGGGAGAGAGATATGGCTTCACCCTGGCTTTAAGGCTTTACTGAGTAAAGCTTGTTTGGAAAAGCTTAACGGATCTGCTCGTCAAATTTAGAAGAACTGTCAACGATCTCACTGATGGTTTGTACAGAAGATCAGCTGCAAGAAACTGAAGTTCCAAGAAAACCATCAAGGTCTTCTATAATGGTCTGTCACCCTGAGAAATGATTATTGTGACACTTTCATGATATCCTTCTGTTGTGCTGGTTCACTACACAGTTACAACACGTTGCTCTCATTTATTGCATTTCTCTGAGGCCTTCTTTGAAGGACGTTTGCTAAACCCATAACTGCTGTCTGGGAGTTCAGGTACTTTTTTTTTCAGTCAAGATTTGGTTTGGATGTGCACAGTATTTAACACAGTCCATTATTGGCACATCTACTTTTATTGATATGTAACAGGTTTTCTACATGTGTTGATTTCTCAAACTTGACCAGCAGGACTTTACTATGTGGAGTTTTCTTTGGTGCTCGCAGTTGTTTTTAAACAAAGCATAAGGAAGCCTATTTGGCTTGATCCAAGTCTTTGAGAGAAATTCTTACAACAGTCTTTTTATTTGGACTTCTATAGAAATACCTTATTAAATCACTTAAGCAGACAGAACCGATCCATTCCTGCTTGTGAATATGTTGCTTTGATGTTTGCACACACAAGCTAGTTAATTTTACTCATCACCACCTGATTATTTTTTTTAATGACAGAAAACAACAGTGAACTGATTCCCAGCCTTGAGCTCTTAAATAAAAGTCCAGCACATAATGAATCAATAATGTGGTTTAAGCAGAAGGGATCATTCGTGACTCCACGTCAAGGAGGCGGTAGATCTAGTGAAGGTCGGGAAAGGAGAGACTTTTCCTGAACCATTTCTGAAGTGCTTGCAATAATCATTGTTTTCTCAAGACTCTGTAATTACTTCTAAAGCTTTGCTGTGAAGTTTAAGAACAATCAGGGGTTTTAAGATCTTCATTCAGGGATTAGAAAGGATTACTGAACCACTGCAACACTTAGAATTAACCCTCTCTGATGTTTCTGACTATTCTTTTGCATTAATGATGTTTTGAATAGTAAAAGTAATACAATTTGATGCAGTGAGGGTTATTTTACAAACAGGAAATTCTTGACGTAACAGATGGAGGATTAAGAGAAGTGGACCACACAGTCAGACCTCGTGTTCTGCGTGAGCAGTTCATGATGAATCCAAACTCAACAAAACGGCACCAGTCACGGCAGGACGCCCTTTATGACTTCTTTGTTGCACCAACGTAACATTTTGAACCAAACAGCTCCACGTCGAGTTCACACATTGCAGCGTTCTGTGTGCCTGTTTTGTATCAGGTGAATCTGAAACTCTTTCACAAGGAGGGAGATGAGCGTCAACCCCGGTTAGATCATGGGAGTGCCACATGGGGAGCATCCCATCCCTGGCAGCTGGCTGCTGTTGCCAGTAGCAACCATGCTGTGACAGTTTCATGTCAGTTTGTTTCATGCCCCACTCACCCCCGGCTGCATCTCTGCAGGAGAGGTGGGATGATGCTGACATCACCTGCCCCGGTCTGGCTGCGATCCATGTGCTGAATGTGTATGAGGGAGATGAACTACAGCTGTGCTCCGCCTTTTCTCTTATTTAAACCCTACAGGAATGAGGGTCTTGTATGAGAGAAAGAAAGAGAAAAATACCCTGTGCCAGAGATGTGTTTGCCAATCTGCTATTAAAAAAGGCAAATGCTTTATTTGTTACATACTGCTCTATAAATTTAATGGAAGCCTTAAATCACAGATCTGAGAATGATTAACATGTTATTCAGGTGAAGTTGTTTCCCAGGTTGACAGACTGATATCCTTGAAAATTAGCTGAGGATTAATCACACCATTATTTTTATCTTTCTTTAGTAAAAAAAAAAAAAAAAAAAAAAAAAAGAATTTTCGAGAGTGAGAAGAGTTTTCTACTAACAGTAATCACTCTTTGCAGTGAAAGGATGTACACAGGAACTGATGATGGAGTGTGATGCTGAAGAAAACGTATTACAGATAACAGAAACAATTTCCACGGTTTCTAAGCAGATTTGTGGGTATTTTCTATCAGCAGTCTTCAGAGATGATGATTTAAATCTGGTTTACAGCAGTATGGTACTGTGCAGATGTCTCATGCAACCCTAGTCTTGCTCTTTTATCAAAATTTAAATTAACATTTATATTTATTTTGGGGTCTTTTTTCCTAAGAAACACACAGAAAATTCAGAGATGATAGAAGCAGGTATCGGCCCCAGTGAAACACACATCAGCTGACCTCTAGATAATATGTAATGAGGTTGAAAATTACACCTTTTGCTCATCTTCTGCAGTGGAAATCCACCAACCCCTCAGTTTTTTTTTTTTAACCAGCCACTTTCACCAGCTCCATGAGTCTCCATGTCAAAAATAATGTAATAAAGTAGTAAGAAAAACAAACAACTTCCACTGCTGTTTACAATCTTGAAATATCCATCCCTATTTTGTAATTGCATGAACATTTCTAGTATCATGAGTCTTCAGGCTCCTCACTGCCTTCATAGCAGTCGTCACCTCCAACTTTAACACGGATGATGGACTTGAATAACACAGTCTTTAATTGCCTCAAGCTTCAAGTTTTTTTTTTTTTTAATTTCTTGTCATAACAATAAAGGTGTTTTTATATGATTCAAAGTGTTCTGGTGGTATGCACAGCAACATCTGTCTCATATTATCATACATCAACTGCTGGCAGAGTCTTCATTAAAAAAAGGGCTTTTTAATTTTCTCTTCCATGCCACATCTCCTCCTCAATATTTCCTGGATCCACACTTTTTTTCCCCTCCTGCTATGTAATGCCACACTATTTTTTACAAAAATAGGAAGACCAAAATAGTGAAAGCTTTTATTTTATTTTATGGTTAAAAAGAAGCTGTGCTTTACTGCACTTTACTATGGTAACCAGTTGTGTGTCATGTAAAATATCCAGGTGAAAGAAACAGACTGGGTGTTGTAACCATTTTTCTATTACTATAGTTTAATTGTTAGTTATCCTAGTTTGTTACATGAGTTTATGTTTCTATGATGATATAGTTCTGCGTTGCAGTAGAAATGATAATTTAACCAGTCACCAATGACAGATAATTTACTGAATTTTGATTGGCTGTTGGAATGACACACCCAAATAAGTGGAAAAGTAGATCAGAAGCTACTGGACCCTACAACAACACAGTCTTTTGACCTACACCACATTTCAGTTTTTCCTTCATTGAAAAATCCAGTTTCAAGTTAATTTTTGTTTACTTTTTGTTTTTATTTACCATTAAACAACCAAATAGATGAGTTTGGTTTGAAGACATTTGCTGACGTGTGTGTGTTGAGTGCAAAGAACCCTGAGGTTTAAAGTTACAAAGACAGCCCTGCTACACCCACACTGGGGATACAATCTTGGCTGTGGCAAGTAAAAAGTTAGTCAGGTATTATATAGGAAGAGTTGGTTGCCCTTCAGCCAAAGATCATAGATTGATCTCAAGTCCCGTCATGAGCCAAAGTGTCCATGGGCAGAAAACTAAACCCCACGTTATCCCCGTAGTCCGGATAAATGGGGAGGATATTGTCAGGAAGGATATCCAGTGTAAAGTCTATGATGAATCAAGCTGTAGCAAGCCCTGCCAAGAGAAAAAATCTGGAAGAAATGGCTTGTTTCTACTTACTTTACTAATTATTCAATGTTTGTAAAAATAACCCATATTTTGCAGGAAAAAACACACAATGTTCAGAACAAATTACTCTATAAGCAAAAACAGTTATATTACTTAGGATTTGATTGTATTTAGGTTTAAGAGAGCCATGTTTCTGAATGTTCTGTTAAGATCTTTAAATGACTGAAAAATAAATATGGACGTTAATAAAACATCAATATCAACACCAGAGGTGCCTGAGCTATTTATGTAGTACTGTTCATACCTATGTCTCATCTCCGTGTGAACGTTTGAGGTTGCTGTGACTCACATTCACTTTCCTTCACCTTTTTCATTGCTGTGGCTGCTGGGAAGCCTCTGGCTTTTATCTGCACAATGTCAAAGTCAATTACAGGCTATATCCTGTCATTTCCTTCTGCTTAAAATGCCATCTGGAAGGACGAGTCGAAATATGGAAGAGTGAATGTTGGTGCCAAGCAAATGGGCCTTAACTAATGTTATTGTACTAAAACTTTTTTATATTCAGTTCCCCTGACAACCCCCATTCAAAAGTCCAGGAGAGATAGTTTTTAACTCACATAAGTACACAAGTAAGCACCTATAAGAACTGTCCCATGTGTACTGTGCATCCCTACATCTTATTACCACTGCAGAGACTTTTACTCATCTTTGTGTACTTCTTGGTATAGTTGGTTGGACATCACTGACTACACGGACAAAAGTGCTGGTGCACTTCTGATGAAAGAACAAAACTGGTAAAACTTCTGTGCGCTTCTTCTCGGCTCTGGCAGTTATCAGCTGCACTCAGCAAGTGGTTAGTTCTTATTTTTAATGAACTTCGGTTTTAGGGAAACTGCTTTTTCTCCACAGAGCAGATTGGACATGGAATAATCTGCAGGGAGAACTCAAATTGGAACCCTGTGAGTATTGATGGATTTAAAATAGTCACAGTAATATGATGGAGATGTGCAGTGGCTTTACTTTAAAAGCTCAGTGAAGATGTATGTGAGCTTATTTTAGTGTATTAAAGGTATGTTCAGTGTTTTATGCTGCATTTCATTGAGATGCTGCATTGGTTCATTGTGGTGAAGAGAAAGCCAAAATACTTTGTTTACTAGCTGATCTGTATTTCAACACTCAACTATGTTCATGGGTTGTGAGTAGAGATGGAAAGATAAATACAAATATATACAAACTGGCAAAACAAGCTTTCTTCAAAGGGTGGCTGGGCTAACCCTCAGGTGTGGACCGCAATCATCCCATAGGAAATCAGAGTGAAAGGTGGCTGCTGAAGTGGAGCCAGTTTAGGATGGAGATCTCATTGGAAGGGGTCTTTAGAGCAGACCTAGGACTCGATGGAGAGAGCCTTCTGTCTTGTTATGTACACTTTGGTTTCTTTACAATCGAGGGACAGAAGATGGCTATGGTGAGGATGATTTGGGAGGCTCTGTTCAAACAGTTGCCTCTGTAACTCAGTACAAGTTACAGAGGCAGATTTTATATTTCATTCTGTATTTAATAGTCTTAATCTGTATAAAGGATTAAAAAAATATTAAAGGATAAAAATCACAGAACTATTCTGATGACTCTGCTGCAGTGGGATGTGTTAGTGGTGGACAGGAAGCTGAGTCCAGAGAACTGGTAGTTACTTTGCTGTATCATGCTCTATCTGGAGCATGAACTAGACAAAGAAGCATTTTTTAATTTATTTTTTACCACAAATGGGAGAAGAAACTTCCAGGTTCTCATTGTTTGTAGAGACTGGAAACCACCTTTGCAAAAGCAGCAGTGTAAACACCTGTGAAACATTGCACATATGCACTTGTGTTATAATTCTTCTCATTGTTATTGTGATGCTATTTGCTATTTTTGGTCATTTTTGTGCAGTTTTATTGTCATTGCCAGTTTATCTGCCCAAATTAATGTTTTTTCCAGGAGGTTGTATGGAGCATAAACCATCTGCTGAGCCTGTGGAGACTTGAGGGGAAAACTGCCACATGTTGGCCACATGGTACGTTTGCTTCACAAGGAGCTCTGCTCAGCAAATAAAGCCTTAACATTCTATAGTGATATTTTAATAGTATTTGCAAATACAGTATTACTCACTTTTGGGACATTTTTACTTCATATTGAGTCAGTGTATTTGCGAAATTGTCAAAAGTACTTATGTGTCTCTCTAGTAACTTCTCCATCTGAACAAATAAAAACAAAAAAGACAAGTGGTGTCAAAAAGAGACGTTTCGCTGAATGTTGTACATAACGTGTGAGAGAGTAAGTAACGGATCACAACATCATTAAAAATGAAAACACAGAGGAGTGGAGTCACAGAGAAGCTCAGCTTTCATCATGGCAAAAAGTTGATGTTTGGAACAGCTGACTGGATCTTACTTCAGCGTTCCCATCTCTGCTGCAGTATTTTAATAATCTGGGCGAGTTCAACAAATGACTGGTGACAAGACTGTATATAAGACACATCTGTACCAACTCTCTGTGGCTGAGCAACAGGACAGGGAAGAGTAAACATTCAGGATTAAAACTGCCTGTCCAGTATCCTTCTGTCAGCTGGTTCATTGGAAATGTGAGCTCAGTTTGCTGTGTGTTGATGTGATCTCTCAGGTTATTCATGTTTTATCTCTCATACAGTAATAACCTGCTTCAAGTTTAACTGTGAACAGTATTTTTTTAATCCATGTGCACGAAGCTGTTGGACAGGTGTAGAATAAGACACACCCCACAGAAGAGGTAAAAACAAACCTTAGGATAGGATTGTTTTTACCTTATGCCAAATGCACACTAGATGACTGAATTTTTTTAAAAAGGTTTGTGAAAGACTATGTATAACAGCATTGGACATCTAGCAACTATAGGGCTATAATTAAAAGAGTTTTAAATCACAAATCAAAGATTTGGAAATGCATGGAATCTCTCAGGGTTGCTATTTGCAAAATCACAACCAACAAATAACACTCCCATTTGGTGTTGGCACTAACTACCTCACAGAACCACAGAATTTGGATGAGACTTTAAACTGAAAAATTAACAAACATGTTTGATTTTATCATAACACCAAGTCAACTGCCTCCAACTGCCATCTCACACCCACCGTCTGATATCATGGGAGTGTGCACCAACTCAAGAAAGGCTCTTCATAATTTTATTCTGACTGAAATCCTTGAAATCATTATGTGTAAAGTCAGCAAATGTATTTGCAAAAGAGGCCTAAAATGTAGCTGCAACGTCATGGTGTGCAGTGAAAATGCATATTGTGTATTCTTAAGAACATTTATGTATATTTTTCATAAATGAATGGTGTTTTTGTCATGGTACTGCTGGCACCAAACAGAACCCATGATGTGGATTGCCAGATAAAGTTTATTGTCTCAAAATAGGGGAAACAACCTTGAACCCAGGGATCCAGGATATGCAAGACGAAGATTGCACGCAAGACTGGAAGCAGAGGGAAACACAAAACGAACTGGCAAGGACCAAGGGGAAGACAAGGCAATTTATACAAACAGAACTTAATGAGACACAGGTGCAAATAATCAGGGCAGACATGAGCAAGGGAAGTCTAACTATGACTCAACATAAGAACAGACCTTCAAAATAAAGACAGGAACTAGCCCAAAAATTGAACCCATGACAGTTTTCGCACCGACAATGTTTAGGTAAACCCAGGAATACGTTTCACTTGTGTTGGTGTGAATGCAGCAGCCACACTCTGGTGTGCACTAAAAAGGATGCACTGAAATAGTTTAGATGAGGTTATCTCGTTACAGCCCAGATGTGGTGTGAAAGCTCCAGGTACCCGATTCGACGGGCAGATTCTGTATGCTTAGTCAAAAGTGGTACCAACAAACAATAAAGAAAAACTATCCACTATACTTTTCATCACTTCACTTCAAACTGGTTGTCATGGAAACATGATGCTCTGGCTTCACTGATATTGACCAATGACAGAACTGACCATTGTCATGGGCTTAAGCTGTGATATTTGGACCAGAGTTAAAGCAACATCTGTTAGCACAAAGCAAACTAACTGAAAAATGAAACAATATAAACTGGAACACACCGATATCGACCCATGGTGCACACCGACAAACGTGAAAACTGCCTAAATCAGCTTTAACATGAATCAAAAGACACAACTCTGGTAGGTGTTCAACACTAAATCTTTTCTTTTCTTTTTTAAAAAATAAAGCAGTGGTTATTGGTTTACTTATTGTAATTCTAGCGTGTTAAGCTAATGACATTGTGTTTCCTTTAACCTGTTTGTTATCAAACCATTTGTTTCTGTGATTTGTTTTTGCTTCCTCTCCAGGGATCTTTGCTCTGAACCTATAGAGTTAATTAATTTAGTAACTTTTTTCCCTCAGCTGTTTATTTCCTTTTATGATTCCGAAACTGAGACACCAAGTAAAACAGATTATACTCTCTCTTTTTCAGTAATGAGCGTCTCACTTTCTCATTAGTAAAATTGTTCTTCTTTTTGTCTCTCTCCTTGCCATGACAATTCAGTTGTGGTGCAAACAATATTTTCAAATTTTCTGCATTCATTCATGACTAAAGATGAGAGTTTAAATTAGGTTTAGTGCAATTTCATGATAATGAAAAGAACCATTTGGGTTGAGGGTTATATTTATATTTATATTATATTTATACATTTTTGCATTTGTGCTTGCAGAGTTGTTCTCGTAAAATTACCGACTTTTATCCATGGGACTCTTACCTGTCCTTGGCTTCTTGTCATCTGTCTTTCTTTCATCACATTTTCTGTAAAAATGAAGGCATAAACCCACAAAACCCCTTTCAGTTTTAGTTGTATTCTTGTGAACTTAAATATTAAGCTTTTTTCAACTTGAAAATGTCTGCACTTCAACCAATCACTTAAATTTAAGAAAAGAAAATTCAAAGGGTTGAGATTGAGTTGTGTAGAGGACCAAGTAAATCCAGTGAAAAGAGGTTGCTTTTCTGTATTTATTTACTTGCCTTTTTTTTCATTATTCTGCCTTGTCATAGAGTGCTGGACAAGTTTATTCTCTGGAAGCAGCTGGCCCATTGTGAGAATTTTTTCCTCCTTCTATTTACAAGAACTGTGTCAGCACACTTTTGGTTCAGTTTTGTAAAAGAGTAAAAGTTGCTTCGGTTGAATGAAAAATCTTTACTTAGGTACCTGAAAAACCTTTTACTCTTAATTTTCTCATTTTATCAAACTTTTTCTTTACGTCCATGGAAATATTTTTTTGCCACTGAAAATGTTTGAGAAAATTTTTCAGATCAAACTAAATCAATCAATAAATAATAATAGAATTAAGGTCATTTTTTCTTTAGCATTTCTGCTTTGATGCATCTCTATTTAAGGCATTGAGCATACCTTATTATATCTATTTCTTTAATGGAGCTACTTCCTTACTGAGTTATAAATGAATACTGTTTGTCTTTAACTGTATTGAGGAGGAAGTTCTGCATTCATCGGTGTGAGCAGAAGTAACACACAGAAAGTAGCAGTGAGGTGCATTTGCATTGACAGCTCTTTGTTTCTGCCCGTGGGCACCCAAGTCGGAGAGTTTCTGGAGTTTTCCAGTAGCCTTCGTGTTTTTACCTGCAACTTCCTACAGAAGACTTTCATATGGAGAGGAATCGTCCTCCTGTCACTCGTCTAGTGTCTCTTCTTTTATCATTTCTACTGAGAGGCTGACACATGTCCAAGTAGTGCTCTTCAGCTCCAGTTTTATTTTAACAAGTTTTACTCTCTGTTTCATATGTTTTTTCTTTTTTCTCTTTTCTTTTTACTGTGTTGTAAGCAAGACATGTCAAAAATCAGTGTCCTCTTCCATCCAGCTGGTCAATTCCTGCAGATGAAAGAACAGCAAAGAACCACAACAGTTTCTACAAGACTCTTATCAGCTGCAGCTGCTTTTATATAAGTGAGAGGTTTGAGCTGAAATATTCAGCATCACTGGAGGTGTTATTCACATCTTTATATTAAACAGCAAAATTATTAAGTTTGCAAACTTGGCCTAGAAGCTCCCAAGCAGGGTTAAAAATGTCCTTAAAAGAGCATCTTTTACACAGTGGCTCATTAACTCGAAAGTTCTAGTCAAACTTGCCTCCAACTTTTCTTGATGGTATGAGCAGTACCTGTGCACACAGGAGTGTGTGTAGGTGGACTTGAATCTACAGCAGAAGGTATTGGATCTAATGATGAAGCAGTGGAAGTGATTCAAACTAACTCGTCATTTCTCTGGGTTATTAGATGTGTGCCTGACGGAGGAAATTCAAACACTCAGAGGACAACAGTTGGTATCTGGGACACATGTGAACCCATCTGGGAGGATTTAAAATGAGCACCAGCTGTGAGGTTCTCAGCAGCATGGGATCATTACATTACTTTATCAAACTGATAGACGCTCAGTCGTCACAATGAATGTCTGCTACTCTCCACCCAATTTAGCGTGATTGGTATGAATGATTATGCACAGGAGCCTCCATGTACGCAGATGGCATTCTGTCAAATAGCTCTGTGCTCTGCACAGCGTCTGCGACAAGTATGGTCTGCTTGATATATCAGGCCACAAAAACAGGACACAAAACAGGACTCCAAAGGCAAAAGAGCACAAGTATTAATTGAGCCCGAAACTTTAATCAGGAGAATAAAGCAAGAGTCACACTCAAACTGAAACCAGGATTTTAGTGGCCCTAAACAGAATTTTGTTTGTGTCCAATGCAAACACCAACTCAGACACTGTATGTCCATTACAACCAAATGGACAAATTAATGATAAAGAAATCTCTTACTTGAAATAAAATATTATTTATATATTATTATTATATTATTTAAATGAACACTCATCAGGAAAGGGTTTTGTGGAATATGTTTATGTGTAAATAAATTGAACTAAACGCCAGTGGGGGCACTTTTGATCATGTAGAGCATTTACACCAGGAACCAGCTCTGACTGAAACCCAAAAACCTTTGCAAGGTCAGGTAGGTGAGCTGCAAACAGAAACTGCAAAAGGCTCCACCCTAATATTTTTCTAGTCTTGATGCATACTTTGAATATGATCTGTTGCGTTCAGATAGATGAAGTCTACCTGAATGCAACCAATTAATGCAAGTTGGGATGCTGTTTTGTCTTATGTGAAATGACTCTTATGAGACATGTCTAAACCAGTATGTATGCACTCTGGATGTTACACTGCTTCCTATCATTTCAGTACTATTCAGCTACATACTCCTGTAAAGTTTTCACAAGTGCTTTCTAAATCAATTTGACTGCCAAGCTGATAGTGAGTCTGTTTATTCACGATCACTCCATCCTTTGGTACATCAGCAGTCTCTTTCTCTGAGATCCACAGAAATGAAAAAAAAAAACAGTCAATATACATGAAATACCCGGGGTTGAAAAATAAACAAATGACCAAATAAATAAATCAATGGAGAACAGAGTTTTTAGCACCAGTTAGAGAATTTAGGGCTCAAAGGATCAGTGGAGTTCTTGATAACTTCCATGTGAACAAACATGAGTTGTTCGTGTCCACCGTTCCTGATCTGGCTTTAAGACTTTATAATAAGGGATGGTTTAAGAAAAATTTAAAAATAAATAAAATAAAAAGCATGGTTCACAGCCAGAGCTAGTGTCCCATCTGAAACTGTTGGCTTGGTCAAGGCTGTTGCTCAGCATTGATTAAATCCCTTAAAAGTAATCTCTGCTCATTAATGTTACATATTTTGATGTTTGCCATTAAAGTAATCCCTTCATGCTTGGGCTTTATTTAGTATTCTGGATATGGGATTATACTAATCAGCCCTGGTTTGCTCCTCTGCTGCTTCTTACCCTTGTACTTCCAAGCATCCTGTCTACAGCTCAGATGAAGTAGACGATGTCAGTTGACAAGAGCAAAATATTTCTGTGTAAGACTGGAGGGAAACCCAATAGTTTTCAAGTGAAAACTTTCTAGAACACAGGGAGGTTTCTATTTCAGCAGATTAGTTTTCACGTGGTTCTATAAAAATTAACTTTATTTACAACAATGAAACATGCCGTCAACTCCACTGACTCCATTAACTTCTGCCTCCTGGCCGACACTAACTGGTAAAAATGGGTTAAGTCTTCTCTGACATTTACACCTAAAATGAGAAAAAAAATTATTACAGAATTCATTTCAAAAGACTGTTTCTTGTTTTAGTTGTCAGGTTCAAATACACTATTATCCAAAGGCCCCTCTTCTCTTTTTTTTGTAACTACATCATTTAAACCATCTGATTGCTGTGGGTCTCAATATTAGACAAGTGCAGCTTCAGAAGAAAATCAGTTCTTAACTTTCTTCATTATTTGTTTAACAAATTTATTTAACAAACATGTTCAACAGATATGAAACTAAATAGAAAAATGTATAAAGATGGCTAATATTAAGTACCACCACGATTCATTAGCTTGTCAATCCACCTTCAGCAGCAGTGATTTGAAGTTACCTGTTTGATTTTATCAATTCAACTTATGTAATGCAGTTCCAGTTCTCTAAAATCAAAACTCATATACTAGAAATAATGAGAAGAATAACAAACAGTGGTCAGTATGGAAGAAAACATGTAACTAATGAGGAAAAAAAAATCTCCAACAAAACCAGACTGAATGTTGCCTGCATTGGCCAGAGAGAACAAAAAACACCTACCCATGAGACACAGAAGAGAAATGTGTTATTTCCAATAATGATTATATACTTACAGAAGGAGTGAGAGGAGAGCTCAGTGCATCATGGGAGGTTCACCAGCAGTGTAGACTGGTAGCAGCAATATACTACCGGCGGTATACTTATGGCCATCACATGAAAATTGTTGTCAGAAGGTGGTTGTTCGGGACCCCTATGTAAAAATCGATCCTACAGCTTTCAGCACATTTTGTCAGGCTTTATAAGTGGCGGCTGCCCAATATCTCCAAACATCTGTGTCTTGATTGTGTCACAAGCAGGAATATTTGTAGAACTGTTTGTAATTTTATTGATGGTAATCATGGTGAGAAGACGTGGCGCTCGTATGATGTACTTCCACTTAATGACGTACTTCCGGAAGATGCACAGAGATGTGTACTTCCGCCTTATGAATCTGTGTTCGAAAGGCGTTCATGGGAATGCTGAAAGGCCCCTTTTAGAACAACTTAATGTGTTTATGCGCCACACTTACATGAACATAGGGCCATACTTACACAAACACAATAGGTTGTTCTTTTAGGTTGTTCCTAAGATATTTGTTCATCAGACCGCCAACATGGCCTTTTCATGGTAGTTCGTAGAAAATCTTGGACATGACACTTGACCTGGCCACAAACTTAGGAATGGGCTAGGAATGATTCATAAAAAGCTGCCTCAAGGCGCCTTTAGGAAATGGTCCAAAAATTGCTTGTAGAGTGTTTGCAGCCATTGGTTTGGGTCATTGTGACCAAGGCTTAACTCTTGAACCTGTATGTTTGCTACATAGAGTACATAAAAAGTTAATGCTCAATAGCTTCATTCATTACCCCTTCTGTTTCTGTCTAAAGCCACAATAAAATGCTTTGGAAATGCAAATACTGCCCTGACATCTGTGAAAAGAGAGAATGGCTTTTTAAACATTATAGGCTAAAACATGGGACTTATGCAAGAACTGAGCCCTTTTCTTGCTTGCATGAGAAATATATGTGTACATTTAAGTCTCTCAATGCACTTCGTAGCCATTTATCCCACTTTCACTTTAGAAATGTGGATCAAACTGTAGACTCTCAAATAAAGTTTCACTGTTTGTCATGTGAATTTCTTGAACACTGCTCTGAAACTGAATACTTTGCTCAATTGTGGAATACCCACTTAAAAGTAAATCACAAAGTTTGTTGTCCTTATAAAGACCGCACATTTCACAGCAGTGTATACTCCACTTTCAATGCACACAAAAGTAAAGCACATGGAGAGGATAGTTGGAAGAATTTCAAGTCTGAAATCATTCTTAGCATAACTGATGGTGCTTGTGATGAAGTAGCCCATGAAAGTCAGTGTGAACTAGAGCCACTAGCAACTTCTGACACAGAAATCTTACAGGTCATGGAAGAAGCGTGCAATAATCTTTGTGGTTTGGAAAAACAGCTTGAACACAATCTTGCATCTCTGTTATTGATAGTGCAAACTATTCTGCATATCCCAGAGTGTGGTGTACATGAAGTGATATAACACCTTTGCCAATTACATGACCTGTCACAACTAGACTCCCCGGACTAGATAAATGACTTCTTTTATAGAGGTCTGCACACCTGCAGATGGTCAATTCTTCAGCCCTTCAAACCTGGTGATTACCTGGCCACAACTTCTCCTCTGATGTCCTGTGGAAGAGGTAAAGAGGGTACTTTATATAGCCAACATTTTTTCTTTTGGTTTATTTTTGCTTAGTTAATAATAGCACAGTTTTAAAATGAGTTAAAGTTTAACAAATCCACCCACCTAACATAGCAAATAATATGTATCTCAATACCAATGCTAAATAAACTTATTAGATCAACTTAGTGCTGGAAATTTGTCCCCACTGCCTTTCAGAAGTGAAGATTCTCAGTCATGGTGTTGACTGCTTGTTTCACTCATTAGATATTTTTTAGTTAAAAAACAAAACAAAAACGCTTTATGAACTTATTACAAAAGATAAAATATGGATTTCCACCCAGGGAGGTCTTTGGTGAAATTCAGTCAGATTGTTTTTGGTTAAAAAATAAAATAGATTGAAGACACTGAACTTTTTACACTCTTGCTTTGAGGAAGAAACCCCCCCCCCAGCAAATTCTCCTGAGATGTGGTCATGATAACTCTGTGTGAAACTGCATTCATGTGCACCTGGTGTAAACGCGAATGGATTAATAAAGCGAACACGATCCAATAAATAAATGCGCTCTTGTGGCTCAAACTCACCTCATTTCTTTTTATTTCTTCTCCACAATGACCAGTCAGAACGAATACTTCAACCAAGCAGAGAGATTATTACACTGATTAATAGACTGGCTGAGAGGGTAGTGATTAACTGCCACAACCCCGCAATTTATACTCCAACCCTTTTGTGAACGGTACAATGCACATAAACCACTGAACTGCCACCCTCTCAGTTTTTTCATAAATTGGTTTTAACTGTGCGACTCTTTGCAGTCACTCTGGTATGAAGCCTGAACATTTTGCAGTCATACACGCTGACTTGGATCCTCAAATGTTGGTCCCTCTTGCTGAATAGATAAAGAAAACATGCAAAAAGAAAAAAAAAATTAAAATGTGAAGCGACAGCTGTGGATTTGCAGGCCTGTGCACAAATAATGTGTTCGGTTCATTTAATAAGATGGATGTAGGGTAACAACTGTCAGTACAGCTGTGGAATGAAGTCTTTTAATATGAAAAACATTAGCATAAAGTATCCCCTTGTTTCCCCTCAAAGTGCCATTGTCCACACCTCATTTTCCTGCTGGTACTGCAGACATGTCTAGGCTTGCAGCAGCACCTCACCCCACTTATGAACTGGCCTTTTCTGCCTGAACACATTTAGAAAACTAATGTGTCAGTCCTCTTCCACACAGCTTTCAACATGAAATAACATAAAATGCAGCCTTAAATTTGCTCCCCACAATCCTCAGCAACCATTAGCTTTCATCAGTGCCTTCCAAGTGACCATAGGATCAGCTGTCAGTCCGTCATGTGCAATCAGAGTGTATCCTCAAGTTTTATTCCCGCTGCTGCTTTTAGCCCCTTGCTGACTAATAAAATGGCCTTCACATCAAAGTCCAGTCAGTGAAAACTAAATACACAGGAACATTTAGTTTGAAATTGCAGAAAATTGCAGACTTGCAAATAAGTGAGAGCAGGCGTGCTTGAAAGGAAGTGACTGATGGGAAGTTCATTCATTATTACAAAAGAAACAACTGTGACTGACTTCAATAAGCAATCACTTCGCCTCAGCTCTCAGAGTTATTGATGGCAGAGCAGAACTACTTGTGATTACCATGAGCTGTTATCAAAGCTGTGAGGGTTTTTATGAGGAAATGCTTGATAAAGATCTGAATTTAAAGTGGATTACCTTGAAAATGAGGCACATGAAGCAAAATATGGGGCTGAGAGCTAAAGTCTACCAGCTGGGATCGCTAAATCAATCATAAAGTCTTCCCCAGTGCTGGTTGTGTTGCCCCCGTTCTCACATCCATCCCCCTTACCTCCTTCTCTGCTTCCCCTATCCCCCTTTGGTCTGCTGTTGGCTGGCGGGTGGAGGGGGGGGACTGCTGCTGTTGCTGGGGCGCGCGGGCTGGTGGTTCATGGGTCGGCTGGTCTTTGTGGCCCTCATGCTGTGGATTGAGCTTGGGTGCTGTGGGCGCCTCCTGGGTTGGTCTCCCTGTCTTGATGAGGGGCCGGTTGGGGGTCGTATGCTCATGGGGGATCCAGAGCTGCCTGGGAGGAGGGTTGAGTTGTTGGCAGATGATGATGACAATAACTACCCTTGTAATTGTTTGTAGTACTTGTACTAATTATAGTATATAATGATATTAGGATTAATATTATTATGGCCCTATGGTGTTTGTGCGGTTCTGTCTCTGTTCACATACATCCCCGTTCGGGATGTATGTGAACTTGCACACTTCCCATTTTCTCTCTCTCTCTCTCTCTCTCTCTCTCTCTCTCTCTCTCTCTCTCTCTCTCTCTCTCT
>JAOWBL010016211.1:11611-23932 GCA_028564865.1 Zenarchopterus dispar | reverse complement strand
GGGACAGGAAGAGTTTTGAACACATCGCTCCTTTTTCAAAATAAAAGTGGAAACAGACCTCTAACTAGAAGGGTTTATGTAGGTTATCCTAAAATTGTGAGAAGATGAAAATATGACAAAGTTTAGAGGGTGGATGTTAATTTACAAGAAATAGGATTTTGTTCATGAAAGTTAAAATAATCCCCATGAAAACTAACATCACAGTCTACAACTCCACAGCATTTGTATGTTTACTCACTAATATATCACTGAACCCTGAAATATTTTCAGATCCAGTTGTGTGAAAAAGTGTTTGCCCCCTTCCGGATTTCTTGTTTTTGCATGTTTGTCACACGTAAATGTCTCAGATCATCAAACAAATTTAAATATTAGACAAAGATAACGCAAGTAAACAGAAAATGCAGTTTTTAAATGAAAAAGTGACACCCCGTCCCTCACAAAAAACCCCAAAACAAACCATAAATTAACTGTGATTTATGGCATCTTTGGAAAGCTGAGTTCCATTTCTCTAGCCTCGCCTGATTACAGCCACAGCTGTTCTCAATCAAGAAATCACTTAAATAGGACCTACCCGGCAAAGTGAAGTAGACCAAAAGATTCTCAAAAGCTAGACATCATGCTGCGATCCAAGGAAAATTTAGGAACGAATGAGAAACAAAGTAATTGAGCTCTATTAGTCTGGAAAAGGTTACAAAGCCATTTCTGAAGTTTGGGACCCCAGCGAACCACAGTGAGAGCCATCATCCACAAATGGCGAAAACACGAAACAGCAGTGAACCTTCCCAGGAGTGGCCGGCTGACCGAAATTACCCCAAGAGCACAGCAACGACTCATCCAAGAGGTCACAAAAGACCCCAGAACAACATCCAAAGAACTGCAGGCCTCCCTTGCCTCAATTAAAGTCAGTGTTCATGACTCCACCATAAGAAACAGGCTGGGCAAAAATGCCCTCCATGGCAGAGTTCCAAGACCAAAACCACTGCTGAGGAAAAAGAACATAAAGGCTCGTTTCATTTTTGCCAGAAAACATCTCGATGATCCCCAAGAGTTTTGGGAAAATACTCTGTAGACTGACGAGACAAAAGTTGAACTTTTTGAAAGGTGTATGTCCCATTACATCTGGCGTAAAAGTAACACGGCATTTCAGAAAAGGAACATCATACCAACAGTAAAATATGGTGGCGGTAGTGTGATGGTCTGGGGCTGTTTTGCTGCTTCAGGACCTGGAAGACTTGGTGTGGTAAATGGAACCATGAATTCTGCTGTCTACCAAAAAAATCCTTATTATTCTAAATTATTATTATAAATTATTCCAAAAACAGTCAATACATATTTTCTCAAATGCTCTTATTTACCTCTAAACTCAAAAAGGTATAGTTTTTAACAGTTACTGATGTGTCCACCTCCATGAACATCATCTGTCAAAAATGATCAATGATGAGCTCAAACTCTATTTTTCCTCAAGTGACTGATGTGCCACTAAATAACTTAAAAAAACAGAACTGTTATAACTGCTGTACATGGAAAGAGTTTTATTTTTTCATTTTTGGATTTGGAGTTGTGTTCACCGATGTGACCCATGCAGAGACAGCAAACCGAGCTTTTTTGATCTGTGGTACCCGAGTCATGCTCCCGCTACTCCTCCACAGCACCAGCGACGGTCACATGACCACCTCTCAGAAAGTCATCCTCACGGGTCGACACACGTTCGCCCACTGAGAAAATCTGATCCAAATTTTTAACATAAAGAGCAAAACAGTTCTTTCCTTTTTTATTCCAACCAAAACAGCCACCTCATCTTTAATTATTCCGTGTTTCCAGTCCTCATGTCTCATTTCTTGTGTGACTATGGGATTTTTTTTTCAATAAAGGAATTATCAGTGACATGACCTGGGTTTCAACTTCACATGCAAACACATCCACTCATAAATAACAAAAGCAGACATCAACATCAAAAACAGCATGAGTGCAGGACTTCACCCTTTAATTGTACACTTTCAGTATTTTACATTCCACTCACAGACGTGCTCCTGCAGACTGTCATCTTTCCCCACCAAAGGGTGTGGGTGTGCTGGGCTGGGTGTCTGTGGGAGTGTTTGGGAGGAGGGCCACAGTGGAAGAAATGGTGAAGGAGCGCTGGGATGAGGAGTCAACGTACAAGAGACAGCAGGTGCAGGACAGACAGGTGGCGTACAGATGTTTCCCTGGGTCAGTAGTAAAGGTGAGCTGCAGGAGTTTTTCATGTATTTATAAGTTGTTTGTCTTGCTGCAGTGGGAGAGCGAAGCATTAAGTTCACATTGTAAACATAAAATAATGCAACCTTTAGTCCAACAGAGAAAGACAAAGTCCATCTTGTTTATTCTGCAACTTGGCTACAAAAGACAGGTTGCAGGGTGGTTAATACAGAGCGAAACTTTAAAAGTATGTTAGAAACGCTGCTTTTGTCAAAGTCTTCCTGCCCCAACCTCAAAGCCTGCAAAATGACCCACTCCAGAGGTAGCACCACCGAGGACATGTGTAAGCATGCAGTGCAAATCAAACTCTTTATTTCGTTTTATGTTTTGGGGGGAAAAAAGAAGAAAACGGAGGGATTTACATGTTGTAAATGCACAACAACAAAGTAATGAAGACGTGACAGTTCAAAGAAGCAGAAGAAGAACTCAATGACATAATTATGTTTTACAGCATACTTTGTTGTTTTGTTTGAAAAAAATACTTTTATATGCCACGTTAAACTTGTCCTGTAGACGAGGATTGTCATAAAGACAGCAAATGTATGTAGATTAATTAAGAACTGTAGTCTTTATGTTGTGCTGGTGCAGTTGATCCTGGCTGAAGGCAGTGTGTTCATGGGGCGCAAAAATCCATCCATGCCACATCCATGAATCCATTTCATGATAAATGTTCTAGTACCAAAAATATTGATATGACATCAATACATGTAATTATCATCCATACATGTTAACAAGTGGCCTTTAGTAGTCTGTCTTATTAAAGTAACAGATAGTTTTTCATTCAAATGTCTGGTTGACTTCAGAAATAAACATGTCAAATGAGATTTTAGTTATCTATTGTAATTTGAAACTATTTAAAGCGAGAGTGTTCAATCAACTCGTGATAACGTCTCATATCGATGGCTGGCTCCTGAACTGAATCACAATTGTATCGTGGCAAATATTAAATGGCTGTAACATCATATCACAATGAAACTAGTGATTTACAGCGTAGTCTGAGATCCTGCTGAGGTTTTTTTTTTTTTTAAGATAAAAGACTTATGGTTTCTCCAGTGATTGTTTGGCTATAGAAGAAAGAGAGATCCTGTGCTGACATCTCACGTCTAAATCACAAATCCTGAAGCTGACTTCGCTAAAAAAAAAGAAAAAAAACGAACAAGTCAGATTTGTAGACGTGAGCTCATTTAGAGGACTGCAAAAGCCTGAACTACAACTACAAGCCTGAACTACAAGCTTGAAAAGGTTACGTGGTGATCACCACAAGGCAAAAAAGCACCGTAATGCACCATTTTGACTGAAAAGAATTCATAAATAATGCAAATGTTAATACGAGTGAGTAACGCAAATCCTTCTGCTACATGACAGATTCATGACCTGAATGGGGCAGTAACATGTAATGCAACGCACCAAAACGGTAACTTTTAAATATCAATATTCAACCCCACATCAGAAAAAGGGAGGGATATATGAAAGATGTAAAAAATGTATTTCTATTGGCTCTTACGTTTTATTCTAAACAGGACCTACTTTTTTCTTACAAATTTATATATGTTTTTATATATTCATTTTGAAACAGGTTCTGAAAAAAGTTGTAATGGTTGCAGTTTAGTGTAATACTGATGTTTTTTCACACGTCACCAGGTGATTATGAGGATGAATCGGAACAGAAGCTGCGGCGCCGCTGTAAGGCTGGATAACACAGGTCCCAACAGATGACCTGGACCAGGGGTCCACACCTACTCTGGGTGGTTTCTGCTGATAGCAGGGACGGGAAACCACAAGACCCGCACAGTGCTTCTAATAAGTAATCAAATTTTCCTTCAAATTAAAAGTGCTATTTAAATATGAGGGAGAACTTTAAACCATTCAAAGCTTCTCTGCTTTAAGAGAGGAACATAAACCTAGGCTGGACATCTGTGAGCCCCACTCATTCACCAGCAGTGAACAGAGCCTCACTGACAGGGAATGAGTGTGGGATGCCTTTGATCAGTACTAAAGGATGAAGATACAGTCACAAATGCCACTGAAAACTGCGCTGAAACAAAGCAGCCTGATGCAAGTCGTCTCCAGAGGCAACTGTGACATCTCTCAGCTCGGAGGCATCTGTGATGGACTGTCACACACTCGACATCTGAACTGCATTTAGATGACTCTCTGTTTGGGGTTTTTGTTTCTTTATATATATTTAGAAGAAATTGATTCTTTACGCAGCCGTGAAGGATTAAAAAAACCCATCCAGACTGTTATCAGCAACAAGCCCCAAAGCCAGGCTCTGTGGTGGTCTGTGGGTGAATCAGCATCCTCAAATACAGAAAATACAGAAAAGTCTGTTTTTTTTAAAGAAAGAAAGTAAACTGAGATTTTAGAGTAACACCAACACATGCTGTCTACACAATTTTCAAGGAACACAAAGAAAAACCATTGTTTGCAGACATTACAGACATTTACTGCCCCTGTAAACATGTCCAAATGTGCTCCTGGCCTGGAGTGCAAAAATGTAAGCAAATTAAATGAATCTGGTGATTAAAAAAAGATTTAAGAGATATCAAAGCAAATCTAGGAGTGACTTTTTTAATTTACATTTTCCACATGACTCCACTTTTTCTGATTTGGGGTTATCTGGATTCTCCCTCTTTATCTCTATTTTTAATGTATTTACAGGTAGATCTCTGTGAGGCATGGTAACATATCTGATCTCCTGTCTGAGCTGTGTTTGGGTTCATCCGGACTTTCATTCACAGTGATACTGAGCAGAGTGCAGACACAGAGAGTGAACCAGTAAAAATCAATCCTCCCATTGCTGTGTGTGTGTGTGTGAGAGAGGGAGAGAATGTGTGTGTGTGTCCCTGTTTAATCAGCACGTTCTATTTACATACCCTGCAACATAGATTAGTTAGATTAGTAACACTGAGAGCGGTCATGCCTAAAGGCCATGTTGTAGTCCTTGTTGCTTTTAACAAGTAATCAATACATCAGCTAACAGCCTGTGGGGGTTTATAAGGGAATATTGTTACACTGCTACAGATGGGCACGAACTGGAGACGAGTCACAGGAGGTGATGCCTCCAGGGGAAGGGGTTCAGGGCTGCGAGGGATACAGACCTTGTGGTTTTAGTGCAAAGAAAAAACCTGATAATCATTTGTAGAGGATGGCAGTTGGGGTGTGGCTGGTGGAGACTCTTCAACAGTGCGTATTTCACACTGCAAGCTTTTGGAATAGGACAGTTGCACATTAAGTGGTTTCAGTAGCTTGTCCAGATCTGCTCCAACAGTGAGCAAAGAGTCTTGGGGTGTCCATTTCTACATGGTACCTTCATGTCCTGAGTCACGTCCTAATTACAGTGCTGATCCACTTTCTGTTGATTCAGCTCCCACACACACCACGCATAAGAGTCCTGACCCAAAAAGGGCCAAAATGGCTTCTACTGGAGTCCCAAATCCCAGCGGTCGTTGTTCCCCGACAGTTTTTTTTTTTTTTTTTAAAGTTCAGTGGGCACACTTTAAAGTCACTCATTCACCCCTGCCCCGGGTGTCAGTTCAGGCTTCAAAATAAAACATAAATTAAAGTGGCTCTTGGTCCCATGAGGTGTGTGATAAAAATGAAAAAGTGAGGGTAAAAAAGAAAAAGAAAACGGATCCACTGTGACAATAGCCATGGTCCATTTCAGAGACCTGCTGGAGGCTTTCAATGACTACACCATGCCTCTTTGTACCAACGTGTGTGTGTGAGAGTGTGTTTGTGTTTCAGACAGAGGCGCAGCTGCACTGAGAGGTGAGGTAGAATCTGTTGAGTACAGGTGATGGGGAAGCCCTGCAAAGCCAAGTGACACAATCTCCACCAGCATCGATACGTGCTCACGCTGAAGGTGCAGAGCAGGAAACTACAGAGACAAAAAGAGGACAGGAGACCTAATGACAACACAAGGAGACAAGCGCTGATTCAGGGGGACGGAGATATGAACAAGAAAACCCAGAAAAGAACGGGTGTGTGATGTTTGCATGTGCATGTGAGGTGGCAGGAGGTATGTGCTGGAGAGGTATTCTAACTATTTATACATACAAGCACATATATTGTGTGTAGAGAAGATAAAACATTTTTTTTTTTTTTTAGATGTCATGAATAAAAAGTGCTTTCTGAAAACTCTGAATGAGGAAAAAAAGTTCCATCAGACCCTAAAACATTTTCTTACTCCTCGCTGGAGGCACAGTAAAATCCCAGCAGTAAGCTGAAAGTCTTCAGGCTGACCAGGAGCAGGTTCTCAGCACAACGCTGTCTGATCTCAGTAAATCCCTCTCATTCAACGGGCTGTAGTTTAAGTAACATTAGCTTTTATTTGGAGCCGTGCTTTTTGTCACATGGTGCTTGTAAATCCAAAATCTAGTCTCTTTTAGCTTCGTTTTTTGTTTGGGCCATCTGCTCTGCTGCTTTTTGACCTTTGACTTTTGAATGAATCTGGATTTTGAGAGCAATAAAAAGACATTTAATCAACATTCAGCCCCGTGTCAAACGTTGTGGGGTAGTGACTGGTATTTATCAGCTTCCAAATGCACCTGCAGCCTTTAACAAGGGTACAGCAGTGGTAGAACAGAGCGCTCAGCTCATATTTCAGAGAAATGCACATTTAACATTTGTGACATCTCTCCCACAAGCTCTGAAACTAAAAGCAAAATTTTGTCGACAAAAAGGAAATGGAGGTGGCTTGGTTTCACATTTCTGCGTGGCAGCTGGCAGCTCATCTTCAGTCCAGCTGTGCTGAGCTCGTTCCTGAGGTTCAGTCCAAACGTATTTGATTAAGTTGTGATTATCAGAGACTTTGGTCCACTGCAACCAGCACCAAGCACTGTAATGCCACCCCTTCATGTCACTGTAGACTACACAGTTGTGTCCTGGAAGGAAATTACTGGTGTTACAGGAGCACTAAAGGTAAACACACTACTACTGGCCATGGGAGAGGATTTGATCGTCTAATTTTTGTTTTTCAAGTGGCACAAAGGAGCTCTGAGGCTCCCACTACAGGCGTGGAGTCATGTTTACAACACTCCCCGTGATCTACTGCTGCTTGGTGTCTTGCTTGGCCACGCTGTATTGAGTCGTACCCCCCACCCAAGCCCCTCCCACACACACCACTCACCCTTCACGGTGACCACTGGAGCTCGGAGTACTGCTTTCAGCTCACAGCTGCAGTAGATGCAATCAGGGCAGCAGTCCAAAGTGACCTTGGGTGGGTTTTGCTGAGAGACCACTAGAGCTAGAATACACTTTATAAAAGTAATCAAATAGTTCCTGGAATAAACTTGAAGCATGTTCATATGTCAACATGAACAAAAAACAAGTTTTTGTCCTGCTTGAATGCTCTTTTTCTCCTAAAACCAAGAACAATTTCAAATCTCTTAAACAAAAAAAAGAAAAAAAGAGGACGTGGTTGAAGACATAAAATGGGGTTGCATAAAAAAGTGTAAATCTGGAAATGGAGAAGTAATTATCTACATAATAATGCTCATGTGCTGGGCTCACAAATATTACAGGTTCTTCTCAGTAAGTCAAACAAGTAGAATTTTCCAACTTCCCTGTAATATTAAGGAAGCAATTGTCTTGTCTTTAAAATGCCAACCTTCCTTGGCTGACCCAGACCAAGACTGTTGTACCCATCCCGCTACTCAGTGATTACAGAATGCACTATGACGTTCATGACATCTTACAACCTTAGTGCATGATAATGTCAGCTATAATGTCTTGTGAGTGCAGCTATAATATGTGTGCAGAAACATTACGTTATAGATGTAGGTTCTGTTCAACTGTCGTCTTCCAACAGCAACACACAGGTAGATGGGTCAAAGTTTCGACCAATTAGATTAAAACTGCCTGAAGAATAAAGGAGCCACAACTTATGAGGTAATAATGTAGGTGTGTGCTTGTGTGTGAAAGAGTGGGAGGTTAACAAAGACTAACAGCAGACTGAGGGAGGCCTGCCGGTGCAGACAGACGAGGCTTTAGGAGTTAAAGAGATGCTCCAGAGATTGATCTTTGCAGGGTGTGGGGTTGTCTGAGGGGTCAAGTCACAGAACTGCGCCTCTCAGTTTGCATTGGACATCACAACAGTGCAGCCATCCATACACGTGCAAGCTTTGTTTGCAAATACAAATACTGTACCATCATGGCAGTGTGTTTGAAATATTTCAGTGTTGATATAGCTGTGTGGATGTGAATGTCTGTGTACATGTGTGCACCTCTCAAAAATCAAAAGGCATGGCCAAATTTCCTGCAAGTTTCTTCATAGATGATGAAGATGTGTGTTTGCTGGTGGCAGACAAAAGGTCTCGTGAGTATTTTGACAAAAAGAAATAAAATAAAATAAAGTTTCCAGGGCACATTCTCACAAATGAAAATAAAATCCAGCTTTCTTCACATCTTGTTGTTCACCCACGCTTCCTGTTCCACCAAAACCACCCGCAGTATGCTGGGTGAGCAGGTGTGCACAGGTAGCTCATAGTCACACTTCCTGGTCCTCGAAGACTTCCAGGAACAGCGGGGGAAAGAGTTCGTTGGGACACTCGACCTTCATGTGGAGGAAGCGGCTGGCATGGCAGGCCCCGATCATGCGCAGGTCTGTCACCTTCATCAGCAGCTTGGGCCAGAAATGGGGAATGTTGTGCTTGCGGTAGTTGATGTAGTGCTCAAACGCCAGCAGGTAGGCCTCCTGGCACTGCTCAATCTTCTCCACACTGGTCAGCCCTGAACGGTCTGGGATGATCAAAGAATACAAGCATATTTCTATTGTCAACATGTGAATCAGAAAACATGAGAGGAAATAATGAAAGGAAATGGCTGATGGACCAAGTTGCATTGGAACCTGACCAGTGTATGTTTGTCAAGCGTGTGACAAAGATCAGCTCTCCGTGTCATACGGACACTTTACAGAGGTTATATTGTGCTTTCCTGTGTTTTCTGGGTTGGATTTCCTTGTGTGGTTATATTACCCAGGAAGTGCACAATTACAAGAGCAAGAAGTTCAGAGGTCATTTTAAATGTGCACAGCAAGGACGGAGTATGCTTCCATCCCTGCTGGTACTCTTTACTAACCATGTGAACCATGTGTCGCTGGACACAGATTGATTATCCGGGACAAAAACAGAGCAAATGTGCATCTTGTTTTTTGTATTATTTCAAGGAGGACTGCTATCTGAACAATGGCCAGTACGCTGCAGACCTACTAAACTCTTGAAGTCACTGCTGTTCCGATGCTAGGACTTGTGGGTTTGAACCACAACTGGTAAACTGTGTCCTGGCCATTGGCATGTGTGTGCACACTTTAGGGCTAACATCATGGGTACCGTGACCACTGCTGCTAAAAAACACAGATCTCCAGCTGTGATGTTCTCTTAATATGCTGAAAATGTGGCATGTCTGATTGGTGAGAGGAGCTGTGCACATCCACGTGCCATTCAAGCCTCCAGGAGTTTCACTGGCAGGGAAAAATGTTGGTCCTTTTCAGAAAGAGCCTTTTTTTGTGTAATTATTGACCATTTGTCATCCTGAGATTTTTCTTAAGTTATACTGAGTGCAAAGTTACACTAGAGATAAAATACATAAAAATTAGATGGTTGAAATTCAATTATTATGCCCACTTTAAATGAACACGCAAAAACAATCGTGAATTCCACATTTTGTTCCTATTTCAAACAAATTTCACACAGCTGCTGATATTCAAATCATATTAGAGAAACGAGCAAATTTGTGAGCATTTGGCAGAAATTTGTTCTTAGTTTATACAGAAATTTGACTTTGGTCAGCTGTAAAAATGTCTGAAATGCAGAATGCCGTTACCCATCAGCCCCTGGGTCAGCGGGCGCTGTCTCTCTGTGTTCATGTTTCTAAGAAAGCATCAGTCTGGGAACTGTGACGGCTTTAAAAGACACAAGAGTATTCTTATTTAGACTTTGAAGCGTTGCTGTGCATTCACGCACATTTACCCGTTTTCAGAGCATGTGAGTGTGTATTTTTGTATGTTCATGTGATGGAAGACTATTTTGCTCAAACAAAAACATCAGTGTGGGAATGAGACAAATCTTGTTACATGTGAAGCAGCTGAAGAGTCTGAGCTCAGAAGCAACAGATTCCTATCTTGCTGGGCTATTCATGTCAGTGATTTCCTATTTAGCTCTGTTTTTGCCAGCATATCTGATTGAAATCCTGAGGAAAACAAGTCAGATGAGACGAGAGACAAGAGATGGTGCTACAAAACCACAAATCTCTGGGTGTTTTACATTTGCACTAACGACTTAATACAATGTTTGTGTTTTTCACTTTCTTCATCGTCCTGTTTGAAGTGTGTCCTTTTTATTGCAGCTCTAGCAGGATTTAATTACATCGGTGCTCCTCACATCTGACTGCAGTCGTAAAAAAGACGGTTCGGCCTATTACAACTATAATGTTTTACATCCGTCCAGGCATTATCTAAAACAACCTCTCCGCACTCAGGGGGAATTGTTTTACTTACAAGGGAAAAAATGAAAGATTATTTGGTTTTAAAATGAGGTAAAGACAAACTCAGATGAATATATTATGGCATGTATTTCACATAAAACTAAGTCAAAGTGCAGACAGTGTGTGAGAAACTCAAGTAAAGCCATGTTTAGCAACAATAACAGGAAGTAAAATCCAGTTTGGCAATGTCAGTCTCGTCGTCGTGGAGATGTTTTGGCCCACTTTCTTCTGTGTTCACTGCTCACAATATTAATTTGTTTTCATCAAGGTTTTAAGAACATTTAAACGTTTCTCTGAGCATTATGTGGTCTCACGTTGGGGCTGACTTGTTAGGACGTCCACCTCTGGGAAGTTTGACATCTGTCTTCAGTGTTTACTACTCTGAATACTGGTTCTTGCTGTAGAATTATGGACTCTAAATAGTCTGGAAATGTTCTTCTAACCCTTCTCAGATTTATGGGCAGCAACAATTGCTGCAGAGCAGAAGTAAACAATAGCAATGAGTGCTGCTATTTGTTTCACTTCAGTTGTGAAATCTGGCTACTGTAATTGAGAAATGCATTATGGGATACAGTATGGGAGTTTTAGGTCCACGCTCCGAATCTTTGTGAAAGTAGCACCATCGGCATATTTTCTGCAAACTACACGTGGAAACATGGAATCATTTGTATACCACATACTGCATACGTGTATGCACAAGCACTATAATGTGCAGTTTTGAAAATGGACTGACATTTTATATTCTAGAATCTAGAATAATTATACTTCTATACACTTATCAAGACCTGGAAAATGCAAGAAACAAATTTCAATCTTTTCCATAAGTCTCAAGACTCAAGGAATCTGACGTCCAAAGAGGTTAGACTGAGTGTTTGATAAGATGATTGACAGCTGACCCGAGCATTTGATAAGATGATTGACAGCTGACCTGAGCATTTGATAAGACGATTAACAGCTGACCTGAGCTCATGAGCAGCACAGCCTGCATCAGCGCCACCTCTGAGTCGTCCAGGTTGAACTGCGCCAGGCTCCTGCCCAGATCGAAGATGGCATCCGACACCACCCCCAACCCTCCGTTTTTCAGCTGTTCGCGTTTCACCGCCATCTCGCCGTTTAGAGTCAGCGTCTCACTTTCGGGGTCGTAGCGTACGGCGGCGCGCAGAGACATAATCTCCATGCAGCAACCCTTCAGCAAGATGATCTGGTCTTCACAAGGCAGCTGGCAAAAAAATCGTGTCAACATGTCAGCGCTTTCCATCTATAACAAAAATGAATCACGGCGATATCAATCTGGCAGCAAATGCTCTCTTGTTTTACATGTATTGCACTTTCTTATTCTGTAATAATCAATGAATTTTTCAATTAAAACATACTACTATTTAGTAAAATAATTTGGGTCACTGAAGCTGGACTGACGTGGATGAGAATACATCAGTGACGTGTTTATGAAGTGTTTACGGTTCCTTTCTTCTGATCCAGGTCAATAAAATCATTTCAAATACTGTTTCAAGCTGGACTCATCTTTTCTCATAAAATCCCTTTATTGAACAACTGCAGAGCGAAGGACCTTGGCTCCAATAATCAAACTCCTGCTTGGCACTT